>JAJOOH010011455.1:0-13858 GCA_029582605.1 Solanum gracilifrons | reverse complement strand
AATCTCCAAAGTCACAAAGTAAAACTAGAATAATAATGTCTAACCCCCAAAAACGAGGTTTACATGCCCTATTTATAGAAAACAAATCCTAAATTAAATGGGAAACAAATTAAGGAAAGTTTTGTTCAGGTACGCATCTTCAATCCACGAGACTGACTTACGGACCGTCGATGGATATACGGTCCGTAAGTCCCTTCCGTCAATCAGGACTTGGAAAATATTTCAGCTTTCAAAAATCAGCTTCTCTGAAGCAAACGACGGATCAGCAGTACGGACCGTAGATCGATCTACGGTCCGTCAATCTCCTCCGTAGCTTCATACTTAGAATCTTCAAAAATCAGGTACTGGAACCCTCGCAGTATCACTCTACGGATCAACAGTACGGTCCGTAGATCAATCTACAGACCGTCAATGGACACCGTGGTTCCACACTTGGTCAGATTTCCCTGATTTGTCCTCAATACCATGCTTGCTAATCTACGGTTACACCTACAGACCGTGAATGGACCTACGGTCCGTAGATCACCTCCGTGAATGCCCTATTTCTGCATTTCTTTCAGCTGTCTCTATACTTCCGCGCTTGAACATCTTTTCTGCAAAACATGATAAAAACACATGAAAACCAATATAAAAAGGCCCTAGACACACACAACTTGTAAGTGAAATGTATTAGAAATACCGTAAACTCACGGTATATCAAGGTGAATAGCATGTCTTCATTCCTTGAATAGATTAGTATGTCATCAAGGAAGACGATAACAAACATATCTAAATAACGTTTGAAAACTCTATTCATAAGGTCCATGAACGGTGCAGGCACATTGGTCAAACCAAAGGACATGACCAAAAACTCATAGTGACCATAACGGGTCCTGAATGTTGTCTTTGGAATGTCACATTCCCTTACACTTAACTGATGGTAGCCAGATTTGAGGTCTATCTTAGAAAAATAAGAAGCACCCTGAAGTTGATCGAAAAGATCATCAATTCTAGGAAGAAGATACTTGTTCTTGATGGTAACCTTGTTCAATTGACGGTAATCTATACACATCCTAAGGAAACCATTTTTCTTTCTCACAAATAAGACCGGACCGCCCCAAGGTGAGACACTTGGTTGAATAAAACCTTTATCTAGGAGATCTTTCAACTGCTATTTAAGCCATTTCAACTCTGCTGGTGCCATTCTATATGGAAAAATAGATATATGACGAGTATCTGGAAGAACATCTATACTGAAATCTATCTCTCTCTCATGAGGGACTCCGAGTAGATCATCTGGGAAAACATCTGGAAACTCTTTTGCTACTAGAATTGACTGAATATGAGGTATCTCAACACTAGAGTCATTGACTCGGACCAAGTGACAGATAAAACCTTTGGAAACTAACTTTCTTTCCTTAAGGTACGAAATGAAACGACCCTCTGGCACTCCTAAACTGCTTTTCCACTCTAAGACTAGCTTATTAGGAATATGGAACTTGACAACTCGAGTTCTACAATCTATTGACACATAACATGCATGACTCCAGTCCATACCTAGAATGACATCGAAATCTAATATGTCTAACTCAATTAAATCAGCCATGGTGTCTTTGTGATTGATGGAAAGGACACAATCACGATATACTCGCTCAGCTAGAATAGACTCCCCAAAAGGTGTAGAAACACAAAAGGATTCATATAGTTTCTCAGGAAGAACATCAAAACTATTTGCAACATAAGGAGTCACAAAAGATAAGCTTGCTACTGGGTCTAGTAAAGCATAAACATCAAGAGTAAATATTTTAATCATACCAGTGACAACATCTGGAGAGTTCTCTTGCTCTTGGCGACTAGTGGTCGTAAAAAAACGGTTAGCTCCTCCGCCAGTACAGGAAATATCTCCTCTAGTTGCAGCCATGTCTGGTGGAGCAACTGAGGAAGATTGGGCTCTATTGCCCGGATTTCCACTACCCTACCTGTTCTTTGGGCACTCTTTCACGAAGTGACCCTTTTGTCCACACTTGAAGCAACCTGTCTGTCCATCACGATATTTACCTGGGTGAGTTCTACCACGCCTAGCACATGCAAGAACCCATTTACCTTCTTGTGCCACACTACCCTGAGACTATACAGGTCTAGCTCTGAAGTTTTGCGAATTCTGGCCATCATACTCACATTTTTTTCTGGGTCCAGGTGCACAACCAGATGATGGAGCATGTCCCTTTTGCTTTGGCTGAAAGGCTAAATGGTTCACATTTCTTTTCTTCTGCCCGGACTCATTCCTTGTCTTAGCTTTCTTATTTCTGAATTCCTCTCTATCCGTCAGCTTCTCTTCCTCAACCTGATGCACATATACCATTAACCTCGATATATCCATATCCCCAATTAGCATCGCTGCCCTTCCCTCTTTGCTTGATATACATGACAACCCAGCCACAAACAAACTCATTCTACTCCTCATATCCGCAACCATCTCCGGAGTATAACGGGACAATTGGGTGAATTTCAACCTATACTCATGAACACTCAAACAATCCTGCTTAAGTGTGAGGAATTCTCGTACCTTAGACTCTTTCAGTTGTCGGGGGAAGAAACACCCCAAGAAAGCCTCCTCGAAACATGCCCAACTCGCAGGTGGTGCATTATCAGCTCTACCTTACTTCTACTGGTCAAACCAAGTCCTAGCCATATTTTTCAATTGATATACAGCCAGTTCAACTCGCTCAGTATCGGCAACATGCATAACATTAAATACTTTCTTAAGCTCTTCCATAAAGTTCTTTGGATCCTCAGTAATGCTCGAACCAGTGAAGCTTGGAGGATTCATCCTCAAGAACACTTAGATCCTAGAAATATCAATCACTTCCTGTCTATCTCCTCTTTGTTGCCCAACCTGATTAGTCACATCTTGCCTCAACATCCGGATAGCCTCACGGAACTCAGTATTGGTAACCTCTCCTTGAGGGTGCGCCTCAGATGCATTGGGTACCTCTTGCTCCTCAATATTACGTCTAGCAGGATGACCTCTGACAGCTCTTTGTAGAGGTATGATTATCTAAAAACACGCGCAAGCACGAATTAGAAGGAAACTTCTTAGAGATTAAACTCTAACGCACGAAATGGGTATGAAAGAAGTGAGAATATAAGTGTCGCAGCCTCCTAATTATAGTGTGGCACGCTTCACACCGATAACCAGGACTCTACAGACACGGTTTCATAGACTCCTTAGGACTCTTGAACTCTGGATTCTGATACCAAGTTTGTCACACCCCGAGCCTACACCCCGGATGTGGCTGGCACTCGAGAACCATTGCTGGCCCCAAGCAAACTCTTGGCTTGGTTTACTTACCCAGCAGAAGACTATATGCATATTTATAATGATCAATAGCATTATACTCACTTGAATAATAAAATACTGAGATTTCTTAAAAAGTCAAACATTCAACTTGGCCAAAATGGTAACTCAAGTCTTAATATATGAAATGATAATGTAAAGACTGCTGATCTACTAACTGTCTATGAAGCCTCTAAAACAAAGAGGGATGTCGAGACAGGACCCCCGATCATCCTAACAACTGAAAACTATAAAGCAATGTAAAAAGGGTCCCTCCGGAAGTAATGAGGCTCACCAACTGACTCTGAGTACTGAACCTGATCAATGAGGCGCTGGATGTTGATCCTGGTTACCTGCGTCTGCATCATAATATGATGTAGGACAACTGGCAACAGTACATTGAATGTACGAGTATGCATCATAATATGATGTAGGACAACTGGCAACAGTACATTGAATGTACGAGTATGCGAGTTGGATTGCTAAACATAACATAAGCTTGAAAAGATTTTTAAAGAAACACTTACCTTGGCTCTTCTCAACTCATGAATAACTCAACTCATAATAAAGCAATAAAACACATGCAATACATGAAACGCTTTATAAAACAGTAAAAGCAACTTAGTTCGTTAAAGAAAATGCAATAACAAACTCAACTTTACTCATATAACAAAGTAATATAGTTTTTGTGGGAGTTTCTCTAACTGACAACCACCACTATGAGCCTAACTGGTGATACTGCGTCTTGCCCACACTGCCAGAACTGCCCTATACTTTGCCATCATATAGAACGCTTAACTTAGAGGATCCACTAGTCTATGTTAAAAGCATCTTAAGGAGTCATCTAAAAAGTATGATCCTTTACTACCCATGATGGCTACATGGTTTATGGAGACTTGAGTTTATATGAAATGGCATCCCCATATCGGTGCTCAATACTACTCCCAAAATATATTTAGCTCATATGTTTTTAAAACAAACTTCTTTCTTTGGTTTGAGATAATTACTCAAAACTTAGCTTAAAAGCTCTCTTGGAATCGATGTTCCCTTTCTTTCTCAAATATGAAAACATTTTTAAACTCTTGGAAATACTTAGTTCCCTTATAGCTTTTTGAGAAATGAACTCAACTCTTTACTCTTTGCTTAACTTGAAACTTAAGTCTTAGAACAAAGTTAAACCGTTTGTGAAAAGACTTTTGAAAAATTTAAATGAACCTCTCCTGACTTGCTTCTAAACTTCTAAACTTGACTCTTAACATTCCTTGAATTGAATTATGGATTCAAGGATCGTGATTATTGATAGGAAAGATCTAATGATGTTTAGCAGTGTTTTTAGATAGCTAAACATAAGAAAAGATCAAAATTTCATTGTCTGAAGGTAGGTCCGCGAAACGGAGATGTATTTAAATTTTGGTCGCGAAAATACTTTTTGAGGCAGAACAGTCTGTGACCGCTCCGCGACGCGTAGGAATTTTTCCCAAATCTGGGGAACAGGTCCGCGACGCGGAGCCAATGTCTGGATTTGCCCAACTAAATTTCTTCTTCATTTTCCAGCCGCATTTCGCCCAAACTCGGTACTTTTTCCCAAATTCCTTTTAGATATAGATACCCAACAAATGTACCTAAGAACCTAACTCAAACCCACTCAATAACTTGACGTAATGATCTTAGGAACTTCTCAATTTTAGCCCAACTCAAGAACAATATCAATTTCAAGAATACATATCAAGAACATCAACTTTCAAACTCTTTTAGGATGAATTCACGCCGAAATAACATGTTTTGCGCGTGGGTGAACGAACCCAACGCTATGAAAGACTCACATACCTTGTAGAGGTTAACCTTTTGCGAAATCCACACGATAATCTCCATGAATTTGATGAACTATGAACTTTTCTTCTCCTTTCTCCTCTTTTTCTCTTTTCTCCAAGCCCTAGCGTATTTTGGTAAAAGCGTAACTGATCTAATTCTGATTAGACCCTAACTTAATTACCCAAAATTAAATAAAACAATTGGGCAAGGAAAAGACCAATCTACCCTTTAAAAAATCCGGATTGGACTTTCCTTATTTAAACAGCCCAACTTCCATAGGGCATAACTCACTCACACGAACTCAGAATTGTGCAAACTCAGCGGCGTTGGAAAGGTTATTCCAAGATTTTTCTAACCATATCTGGGAATACACCTAACTCATCTTGATATAGGAGTAATGGCCATTTGAAGTTGACCTAAACTCAACTTATTCTAACTTAACAAAATTTCCAGATTTTCATTCTTTCAAAAAATGATTATTTCCAATTATAAGTTTCTTCCTAGTTATTTCAAATTGCGAGATGTTACATAATGCATGTGTATTGGTATTTGTATCACTAAATAATTATGTATAGTTGACACTTATAATTTGTATTTGTATAATTGATTATTATCATCTTTGTTTGTATAAGCGACTGTTAACATTTGTAGTAGTATATTTTTTGTTTTTATAAGTGAGAGAGGCTGAATATAAAGGAGTGAGAGAGAGATTGGGTAGATAGTTTGTATTTGTATAATTTATTGTTATCATTTGTGTTTGTATAAACGACTGTTAACATTTATATTTGTAACATTTGTATTTGTATAAGGGCATGGGCAAAGCCACCTTAGGCGAATGGTGATCTAGTGTACACCCTTTAAATATATAGCTATTATGAGTGTATATTTAATTTTGCACACTCTTAACACAACTAAGAAGAAAATTGGCACACCCTTCGCCAAATTCTTGGCTCTGCCACTATATAAGTGTGAGAAACTAGACATAAAGAAGTGAGAGAGAGAGACAGGGCAGGGCGAGGAGAGAGGCGAGGGAGAGATGATTGAAAAAACATAAAGAGGCGAGCGAGATTTCATAGAGAGGAGAGAGAGAGAAAGAGGGAGATGTAAATACGGTTAAAGGTTAGTCACGAATGATAATTAATACAAATTGTAGCTATGTTAAGTAATTAATATTAAGAAGTCCCACATCAGTAGAGGGATGAGAATGTGGTATCCTTATATGGACTTTGACAAACTTCCCTCATGAGCTAGCTTTTGGAGTTGAGTTAGGCCCAAGTGTCATATCTTCACATGGTATTAGAGCAGGCCCATCCCAATTTGTTGTTCACCGATATTGGACCCCTATTTAGAAGTGTTCACGCTCTAGTTGAGGTCTGGGCATGCGGGGGAGTGTTAAGAAGTCCCACATCGATAGAGGGATGGGATTTTGGTCTCCTTATGCACTTGGGCAAACCTCTCTCATGAGATAGCTTTTGGGGTTGAGTTAGGCTCAGGTGCCTTATCTTCCCAATTAATTAATATATGTTTGCATATCCGCATTATTTCTCCTTAAATAAATTAAAGCATCATATATTTTGTTTTATAACCATGTGTTTTGTTGCTGGAGTGTGGAGGGTAGCATAGTCATTCAACAATCAATACTTGATTTGAATTGCCTTTTGGAACGAAAACAAATCCAATTCTAACCTCATATATAAATGCCCTCTCTCTCTCTCCAATTTCGCTATTTTCATCCCCCCCTTTCTATATGTCTGTTTATTTTACTTTGCCAGGTGATTCACAAGCAATGGTGTTGATTACCCCAGATTAACTGAATTACATTGTTTACCGTTACCTCAATGAATCAGGCCGTACTTCAATTTTCTCTTTCTGAACCTATTCCTTTGTATATCTTTTAGGTTCAAATCATAATTTAGGTTCTACTTCTGATCAGTAGTTGTTGATTTGTTTATTTGAAAAATGAATCACTATTTAGATGAGTACTTATTAATTGATTTGATATGCTTTACTTGAGGTGAGAATGTGTTTGGAAATAGTTTCTCTATTAGTGGTAAGGCTTGTATACACATTAGGTATGTTGTTGTTGTTGTTAAATTCTACAAAGTAAACATTTTCCAGTAACAACCTCTAAGGAGACAAGAAATTAAGACTAGTGGATGAATCGTGGTTGTTAGACTAGTGTGTGATTACCAGCACCCATGGTCTTTGTTGGGTCACAACTTTGATCGTGGTGCCTGGGTTAGTCTAATGGATGCTTGACAGACTCTTCAAAACTTTTTTTGTTGTTTTGGCGTTACCCAACTCTGTTTTTCAAAGCTAAGCAAGGCTCCCATGGTTGTTGGGCTAAGAGCTGCAATAATCACTAGAAATCATTGTAGACAATAAAATTCGCGTCAAGAAAAAAAAAATTAAGAACGGAAAAATATCACAACAATATTATTTCAAAGTGCGAGGGTTACAATCTCTATGATTCCTCTGAATTGGCCTTTTCAAATATAAATTTAAGGGCTCTTGAGCTTGATCTTGAATTTGACTTTAACATGATCTTGGATTCAAGGGATTTAAACTTTGTTCTTGAATCTTTGATTAACTTAAACTTGAATTTTATCTTGATCTTGACTTTTACTTGAACTCAAGGGCTTCGAACTTGTTCTTGAATCTTGTAATCTTGATCTTGATCTTGATTTGTGGATTCAATGAACTTGATAAGGACTTGAACTTGATGATCTTGATCTTGATCTTAATCTTGATCTTGAACTTAATCTTGGATTCAAGGGCTTTGGAGCTTGTTCTTGAATCTTCAATGAACTTGAACTTGAACTTTATCTTGATCTTGACTTCTAGTTAAATTTAAGGGCTTCGAGCTTGATCTTGAATCTGGTGGTCTTGATCGTGATCGTTCTTGAACTTGAACTTGATCGTTCTTGATCTTAAACTTATCTTGAACTTGGACGCTTGAATTCTTGAACTTCTAGCTTGTAGAGAAATCTGTGGTTTTTGATCCACGAGCTTTCTCTATCTTCTTATTAGAATTCTTGGTTCCTTTTCTGAATTATGATGACCCCTATTTATAGTTTTAGAATAGAGGAGTTGTGATAGGATTCCATTCACCCAATCAGATTTAAGTGACATGGCACATGGACTTTATGGAGTGGGTTTCACGACCCAGACCGTCATGATTGGCACCCACAGTAACTCTCCAGTGGGAGAACCATTACTACAATCCAAACCAAACAACTAATCTAAAAACTAAGGCATTTAAGTTACGGAAGCAAGTTGAATACTAAGGAAAGAAATAGGGAGTTTCCATAAACTCCAACAAAAGTCTAACAACCAACTAAACAATGCGGAAGAAATAACCTAGAACCTGGAAGTCAATGTACCAAAATATCTAACAATGAACCAAGTCTAAACAAGAAGGGTAATAACCCCAACTAACGAACAAATAACTAACTAGAAAGTCTAAGTCTGAAATATGGACATAGACGAAGGGAGAACTCATGGCAGCCTAGAAGAACTGGCTCACCCTTGAATTTGAACTATCACTTATTTTCTAAGCAAGGTCTGTCAGTAGCCGCTTGAAGATGCCATGTACTCAACAAAAAAAGAGAAAGTGCATTATCAGTACACAACCACAGTGTACTGGTAAGATCACGCGGCTATCACACTAAGTGCAACATACATAAGCCAATTACAATCGCATATATCGAACATATATAATATTAATACATTTACGAACAACGAACAACTTCACATTCCTCAAGATACACAATTATGACAAGTCATTGGTCCTCTCATGGAACCCAAACCCAAACTATTAGCATACCAAAACGTGGTACCTGATCCAATAATTATGTCAAAATGTCGCAACCAATTCCATAATTATGCCAGAATATGGCAACCGATCCAAGTTAGTTATGCCAGAACGTGGCCACCGATTCATTCAACACACCACAATCATAATCACTAGTATATCCTCAAGATCATACATATAAATCATGATTTCATGGAAATAATCATTCATCTATCTCATTTACAACAAGTGTGATCAATAATGCAACAATTATATACATACATGTATCATAATGAAGCAAGAACAAACATACATCACATAATCATAGAATCACAACCATCACCTACCTCAAAACAAGATTGAAACCCTAAGAAACTAGATCCTTCCCTTTCCGGATTCGTTCCGCTTGTTCTTGGTCTACAAACAATCATAATAACACGGGAATCAGTAAACAATCACTAATTACTCGAATTACTAACAATTCTAACAACCCTAAATCATACCTATTATCCCAAGCATCCAAATTAAGGTTGTTCCCATCATAGAATCTAGATCAAAACCTTCCCTCATCGATAATTACCCATTCTACTATGTTCAACGGTTCAAAAAATGGATTTGGGGAGTGAAAAGCTTACTTTTTGTCTCAAGAATGGTGGAAAACTGTCAAGAGTCGCCTGGGGTTCGTTCCTTAGCTCTAAAAATCAAAAAGTGTACAATAAGGTCGTTTAGGGGTTTATTTTCGACTTTAAGTCGTGTCTGGCACGCCATAACAGCCCTTACCCCGCAGCAGGTACACCGCCTGAGCGGCCAAAACCAGTGTCAAAGCGGCTTGCATGAAATAGTGAGTTATTTTAATAATTCCAGGACCCCCATTTGATAACACACCTCTAACCAACGACACTTAGAAAATCCCATTCACGTTAAGATTGATTTCGGGAGTTCTACTTGCCCGAATTCAATTTCGTAAAGTCATATGGATTCCTTAACGAGTTATCTATTTCCTCATGTAATCAAAATTATAAATAAATCACCCGATTGTTACCAGATTTCCCTACACCTTAATGACTCTGATTTCGTCCAAATCAAGACTAGGTTGGGAAATCCAAGTTACTATGAAAAAGTTTTCCGATCCAAAAATCTTCCCCGTTGGCTTTTCTATAACGACGAAACCCGATCGTTACATCTGGCTTTAATTAAATCCATATTTATTAGATTTAAACAATTAACTGAATTATATTAATCCATAATATTTATTTGGACTAATATATTCATGAATTTAATATAATCCGAATCATTTTATAAATTTATATTTAATAAATTTTAAATGATTACAATCTTATCTAACAGTTGAACTTGTAGAATTTATAAAAGGGAAAAGGGTATGCTATACTCTTATTTTGCGATTTAGAGTTGATATATCCTCATTATAAAAGTGGTTCACATATATTTTAACAGTTGCAAAAAAAGTTCTAGTGCATAAGCATTTTCTTAGCTAAGGATCTATCAGAAACAACCTCTCTACCTCAACGGTAGGTGTTAGGGATGCCAATAACTTCTTATCATTTAGTGTATAGGGGGTTCATCTAAATTAAATAATGAATTTTGAATTCAGTAAATTGAATGTGTTGTGATATATTACCAAATTTTTAAGCATCTCATTAAAATTTTGAATTTGTCTCACCATTTTTTAATAGGATCAAATATATTTAACTATTCAACACTTGTCAGCATAGTATTTGTTTTAACCAAGTGTTTTTTCTTGAAAAAATAATATTTTTTGCTGGAGCTTGGAGGGTACATTATTCATTCAACAATCAACACTTCATTCGAAATGCCTTTTGGAAGGAAAACATTTTTAATTCTAATGTCTCATATATAAATGTTAAAATTAATAATATCATAATCATACCAAAAAAATAAAGAATTTATTTCAAAATTTTGATATTATACCATTAATCAATGAGTGCATTGATAATTACTTGAGCAAAAGCTACCAGAGCGGAGCTAAATAATTAGACTCCTAAAATATATGGAAAAAATTTAGAAAAAGACTTCTAAGTATTATGTCCTCAAATTATAATTTAATTTCATTAGGTTAACAAATTTAATTTTTTTAAAGCAAAGGATATTAATAATCATTATTAATGGGTCCTAACGTGCATTGGTAGGGGGGAAGCCTCCAAATTATTACAGTTTTTATAAGATTCAAATTACCATAAAAGATATATATATATATATAGAGAGAGAGAGAGATGAAATAGTAATTTAATTATTCTATTAATATATAGAAATATTGAATAGTCATTCAATGACTTCTCTAATTGTAACGACTTGTTCCCATCGTTATAGATAAGCCAACGAGGAAAAATTTGGGGCCGGAAAACTTTTTTGTAGTATTTGGATTTTCCTAACCTTGTCCGGATTTGAACGAAATCGGAGTCATTGAGGGGTAGGGAAATCTGGTAACAATCGGGTGAATCATTTATAATTTTGATTACATGAGTAGTTAGATAACTCGTTAAGGAATCCGTACGACTTTATGGAATTGAATTCAGGCGAGTAGAACTCCTAAAATCGATCTTAGCGTAAAGGGTATTTAGTGAGCATCGTGGGTTAGAGGTGTGTTGTGAAATGGGAATTTTGGAATTCTTGAAATAGCTCTCTGTCTCGTTTTGGCCGCTTTGGCGGAGAGTTTTGCCGCTCTGGTGGGGTGGTGGTAGAAACAACTTTAATTTTGATAATTGGGATCATGGGTTTGATCTAGGGTTCATAGATATGTTAGTAATTCGGGTAATTAGCGATTATTTATTGATTCCCATATTATATTAATTTTTTGTAGACCAAGAACAAGAGGATCGAATCCGGAAAGGGAAGGATCAAGTTTCTTAGGGTTTCAAGCTTGTTTCGAGGTAGGTGATGATTGTGATTCTATGATTGTGTGATGTATGTTTGTTCTTGCTTCATTATGATCATTGTATATATATGTATGAATGTTGCAATGTTGATCACACTTGTTGTAAATGAGATAGATAATTGATGAATGCCATGAAATCATGACTTAAATGTATGATCTTGATGATATACTTGTGATTGTGATTGTGGTGTATGAATGGGATTGGTTGCCACATTCCGGCATATCTAACTTGGATCGGTTGCCACGTTCCGGCATAAAAATGGGATCGGTTGCCACGTTTCGGCATGCTAAATGTTTGGGTTTGGATTCCATGAGAGGACTAATGATTTGATATAAAATGTGAAGTTGCTCGTTGTTCGTAAATGTTGATAATGTTGTATATGTTAATATATATATATATATGCGTGTGATTATAATGTTGTTTGACTTGTTTATATTGCACTAGTGGGATAGCCGTGTGATCCTACCAGTGCACTGTGGTTCTGTACTGAGGTTGCACTTGCTCTTTTTTTTTGTTGAGTATAGCGCATCTTCAAGAGGCTATTGACAGACCTCGCTTAGGAGATCAGTGATCGTCGCTTCGAATTCAAGGGTGAGCCAATTCTTCAGGGCTTCCATGGGATTCTCTTTCATCTATGTCCACCATTTCTGGACTTAGACATTTGTTTTAGTTAGTTCATTAGTATGGGTTGTATCCCTTCTTGTTTAGACTTGTTGAACTTTAGATGTTTTGGTACATTTACTTTCCGGTTCTAGGTTATTCTTCCGCATTGTTAGTTATTATTGTTAGACTTTTGTTAGAGTTTATAGGAACTCTATTTTTATTTCCTTAGTGTTTGATCTAAATTCCTTAGTTTTTAGATTGTATCGCTTGGTTTGGGTTGTAGTAGTGGTTCTCCCACCGGAGTGTTAGTGTCGGTGCTAATCACGACGGTGTAGGTCGTGAAAAAGTTGGTATCAGAGCCTAGGTTCGTTGATCTCGATGTACCAAAACGAGTCTAGTAGAGTCTCACGGAACGGTACGGGGACGCCTTTACTTTTCTTTGAGAGGCTATAGGACTTTTGGAAATTTCTCTATTTTTCTTGTCTCCTTTCGTGCTATGACTTGATTCCAATTGATATCTGGCGATTCAAATTGGTATCTAACCTCCTTCACTCTTCTGTCCGTAGATGGTAGATACTAGGTATAATGGCGTTAGGCCCATAGCTCCTGTCAATGCTTCAGCTGAGGAATCTGCAGCGAGAGGTCGCGGTCGAGGCAGGGGTAGAGGAAGAGCTAGGGGCAGAGGTCGTTGAAGTGTAGCGCCTGCTAAAAATGGAGCTCAGGTTGAGAATGCTCCTATGAATGAGAATCCCCCCATGCATCATGATGAAATGGAAGAAGAGGTTGAGGTTAAGCATGTTAAGGAAGTTGGACAAGGGAAAGAGGTGCAGGCTGAGGCTATAGGTGTTCCTCTCATCGATCCGGTGGTAGCTCACTAAATCATGTCGTTCTTGAAAGGGTTGGGTGGTCCTAGAGTGCTTCCATCTGTTCAAGCAACTAAAGCTCCTACTAATTGTCATGTTGCTAGCACTGTGCCTAAGACGGGTGGAACGGAAGGTAATGATTCTTTCTTCCGTCCTTTGTTGGGTTATGTCATGACTGGTAATGAGCATGAAATGTTGACTAAGATTTTGAAGCTAAACCCTCTTGTGTTCATTGGTGCTGAGAGTGAGGATGCTTATGAGTTCATCTTAGATTTCTATGAGAGGCTACATAAATTGGGTATTGTTCTTCAACATGGGGTTGAGTTTGTGTCCTTTCAACTTAAAGGTGAGGCCAAGCAGTGGTGGAGAGCTTATATGGAGTGCAAATCTTCTACTTTACCTCCACTTACTTGGACCCAATTTCATGCTCTGTTTCTATAGAAGTATGTGCCTAGGTGTTTGAGGGATCGCAAGAAAGATGAGTTTATGGCTTTGGATCAAGGTGGTATGTATGTGGCTACTTATGAGGCCAAGTTCTATGCTTTATCTAGGTATG
>JAJOOH010011454.1:0-14652 GCA_029582605.1 Solanum gracilifrons | reverse complement strand
AAACTATCTTGTTCATACTACCATAATAGGGAATAGCCTCAACCGACATAGATCATGTGAGCTAACATGGAATCCGGTGTCTACCCTACACCGAAAAGGGGTTGACCTACTTTCCGAAGGTTGAACTATACTATTAGCCTAGGTGTATCCACTAGCTAAAGACCTATGCGGGCACATAGTTTATGGGATAAAGGGATTGCTACTAGAAAACCCGGCCTCTATTAACGTGAGGGCTTCCATCCCAAGAGATTGTTCCTAGAAACCCGGCCTCTACTATCGTGAGGGCTTCCATATCATATAACTATTCACTCGGCTCTAACCATCATTCCCATTGAGTTTATATTAAGTCTTGAATTAAATTGACAATTATGGGAGAATGTCTTGACATTCAATTGAACAAACTCATGCTAAAGCTCCTAGATTCAATAGGTGAGACTAGTCTTCAGATCTTAGAATCACTATATGTGACAAACCTATCACATTGTATGCTATTAATACTTAAGTGTGTACATGAGGATAATCATCCTATCAACACAAGAATTAGATTATAATAGATGCACTTTACTCTCAAAGCAATCTAATTGTATACTCACAAGTCTCATACACATAGCTAATTCTCATGTTTTTCCCTTCAAAGGCTATAAGTCACATTCAACAGAATCTATCTAGAATTGTTACATTATATATAGATGGTGACATGATTCAACTAACTAAACTACCACAAGTACTATTTCATAGTTACTACAATTCACCCAAATCACAAGTCATAAATTAGGGTTATGGAAAATTCATGGATTCATGGGAGATTCTATCATAAAACCACCATAAAACAGCAATTTTATCATAATATAAGACAATTAAATCATTGAAAACATTTTTAGAAAGAATCCATGACTTGGAGTGAAAACCCTAGGTTTTGGAGACTTTTCTACTTTGAAATTGAGAGTTTGAGGACATGATGGATGAAAGCTAACCATGAATCAAGGAATACTATACCTTAGATGAAGAACTCCAACAAAATCGTGTGAGAAATCTCCCTTCTTCAAGCCCTAGTTTGATCTTCTTCTTCTTTTTTTGGAGTTCTAGAGAGAAGATTTTTTAGAGGATTTGATTTTTTATTTGGGGATTTATGATTTATGATCTTAGCTGAGTTATTTAAGGTGGGAAAATATTTATATATGTGTTTAAAATAAGCTTAAAATGACACCACATAATCATTAATTAAAAAGGAAATTCCAAAAAGACCCCCTAGCCTTAACTGCCAAATGGCAGTTTTAGGCATGACCAACGACTGGGACCCACCGACCGTGGGTGAGACCATGGCCTATGCTGGTGAACCATGGTTCCATGCCTGGGGCTTGATTTTTAGGGTCTTGACCCACGACCCCCACCTACGGGTCGTGGGTAGACCTACGGGAAGTAGGTTGCCCTCATGGGTCACTGCACAGGCAGCCTTCTATGTCTTTTCCTCAAAGACCCATGGTTGGTTCTTGGGGTTTAGGCCTTGACATTTTCACTCTAAAACATGCATTTTTAAGTTACGGGGAGGTATTTTCTAGGATCTAATCCTAACGTCAATCTTGATCTTAGCCTACTAGTTTTATGTTAGGCTCTAGTTAAGTCTACCATTTTTCGGAATGTTACAGTGAGCCAGTTCTTTCAGGCTGCCATGCATCCTCCATTTGTTTAGTCCATTCTTTTTGGACTCAAAATACATAGTTAGGCTTATTCGTATGCTTATCTTCAGGGTTGTACCCCATATTTCTTAGACTTGTTGATTAGTAGAGTTTTGGTACAACGATTTTTAGGTTCGAGGGGTTGAATTTCCACGGCAGTTATGTTTAGTTGTTTATTTAAACTTTCAGAGTCTATGGGAACTCCATATTAATTCATCATTTAAACCTGCTTCTCCATCTTTAAATGCTTAAGTTTTGTTAAGTTGCTTAGTCTAGTTGTAGTAGTGGTTCTCCCACCTGAGGGATAGTGTGGGTGCTAATACTATGAGAGATGCCGAGACAATACCCCCGATCATCCTAACCAACTGAAATGACAAAACATGATAAAAGGGATCCTCTGAAAAGCAATGAGGCACACCAAATGACTCTAGAACTCAACTGGATCAACAAAGCGCTAGATGATGATCCTAGTTACCTGTATTTACATCACAAAAGATGCAAGCTAAATGGCGTCAGTACATGGAATGTACGAGCATGTGAGGGAAAATCTAAAACAAAAATAAGCTTGAATTGGATTTGAAAGAAACACTAACCTCGTCTCAACTCTAGTCAACTCATTTCAATATAAAGCAGTAAATAAAGATGCAGTATAAAGAAAAATAAAAGCTTTAAACAATAGATAACAACTCAATGTATTAGAAAATGCAATATAAACTCTATTTGATTTGATAATGATACTAAATAAGTCTGTGGGAGTTTCTCTAACCGATAACCATCACTATGAGCTATGTGATGATACAGTGTCTAGCCCACGCTTCCAAAATTGTCCTATACTTTGTTGGTGTATAGAACCTACTACTAAGTGGATCCATTAGTCTATGCTAAAAATCATTAAGGAATCATCTAAAAGTATGACCCTTTCTACCCACGTTGGCTACATGGTTTATGGAGACTTTGAGTTATCTAAACTCGTCCCATATCAATGCTCAATACTACTCCCAAAAATGTAACTAGCTCATATGTTTAAAAACATTACTCTTTCTGTGGTTTGAGATTATTACTCAAAATCTTTCTCTTAAAAGAGATGGTACTAAAACTGCTCATGAAAACTCGTTTGCACATTGGTGTTTCATCTCATCTTAAATGTGAAAACATTTACACTTGGGAATTCTTAGATCCCATATATCACTTTAAGGAAAATAAACTCGGCTCTACTCTTCCTTAAACTCAATGCTTAAGTCTTTAAAAAAGCTTACAACATTTGTAAAAGAGTTTTGAAAAGACTCGAAGAACTCTCAAGACTTGAATCTTAGCTCTACCTTGAATTTGAATTATGGATTCAAGGGTTATGATCCCAGGTTATGGATGATCTCTCGATGTTTACACATACCTTAGACTGTAGAAATCAACAAGAAAACATAGGTACGATTCGAGGGAACTCAAACGGAAAGAAGTGAGTAAGGGTATAGGACTTGGTGACCCTGGTGTACTGAGTGGCGTAGGGCGCCAGACCCTGAACAATAGAAGGAAGATTGGGGAGCACTGAATGGCGCGATTCCCCAGGACCAATCCTACAGAACCAGACTTGTAGCGCACTGAGTGGCGCGACGCCCCACCCCTTTTCCCAAAAAATTTGACTAATTTTCTTACTCGTTTTCTAACCAAAAACAACTTTAAAACTCCTACGATTATCTCAAGAACTCATCAAAACCTCAACATTCAAGATTATGAAAGAAATTTCAATAAAAATCATCAAGAACTCAAATCCTTTACTTTCAAAAATGAAATTACGCTGAATTAATCATGCTTGGTGCATGGCTAAATGAACCCAACTCTATGTGAACTCACATACATCTTAGGGATCAAACCCTTGGCGAAATCCGTAACAAAATCCTCAAGAACTTGACGAACGCTTGACTTTTCTCCTTTTCTCTTCTTGAACTTCTCTCAAAACCCTAGCATATTTTAGGATTTATAAAACTAAACCAAAACAGTTTAGACCCCTAAATATTACCAAATTTTGTTTTAATATGATTGGGTAAGGAAAAGACCAAAATACCCCTCTTAAATTTGGGTAACTTTCCTTAACTGGACAGCCTGACTTCAAACAGGCATATCTCCCTCATACGAGCTCAAAAATTATCAAACTCGGTGGCGTTGTTAAGAGGATTCCCATACCTTTCATTTGATATCTTATGGGCCACCTAAATCATCATGTACTGAAAGTTATAGTCGTTTAAAGTTGATCCAAAACTCATACTTAGCATAACTTGTCAAAATTTCCAATTTTACTATTTCCAAAATAGTTCTTTCCAATTCTAGCTGTTTCAAATACCAAGGTGTTACAATAAAACCCTTTCATATATGATCTCGTAGATCAAGTCCTAAAACTCGATATTTGATCTAACTTTTATGGACACTATCTAAAGTATGTAAATGGAACCACAGGTCGTAGATAGTTATTGTAGATCAAATTTTAGAGAATTAGAAATTGATCTGATTTTCACGGGAGATATCTACGGACCATAGATCAATCCATGGACCACAATTGATTTTGTGAAAGCTTCCGATAGCAATTTTCTCCCATGATCATTTTGGTCTTTTTTTCACTCTTTTAATTCCTATGCTATGTTGTTTTGGCCTATTCTAAGGGGGATTAAAGAAAATTTAATCGACTAAACCTCTTTCTTCACACCTAACACCAAGAAAATCAAGTTTCTTACGTTCAAAGTTCCTTCTGAGCAAGAACTAGGGTTCCACAGTTTCAAGTCTCAGTTTAAGGATTCAAGCTAGTGTTTTCATTTCAGGTACCTGGAATTTTATCAATGGGTATCCTTGTAATGCTACTTATGTGCAATGCTACTTCTGTGTTTTAAGTCTATTCTCTTTGAAGGGGTGGTTTTCATGTTCTTTGTATTTCTATGATCTTATGATTTTTTTTTCTGCGTTCCTGTAGCACACTGTGGATTCTCTGTCCATTTACATATGTAATGTCAATCATTGCAATTTTATAGCAGGTTGGACCAAGCTTGTGAGACCATAAGTGCATGTTTCTCAAAAAAAGTGAGGTGTTCTGCAAAAAATTGGGAGAAAACAAGTGTCACGACCCACACATTCGTGAGTGGCACCCACACTAACCCTCTGGTGGGAGTACCATTAATACTAATTAGCTAACAAACTTTAATTAAAATACTAAGGCATTTAAGTTACGGAAGCAAGTTAAATGCTAGGAAAAATTGAAGTTCCCATAAACTTCCAAAAGATCTAACTACGAACTAACAATGCAGAATTTAATACCTAGAACCTGAAAGTCAACGTACCAAAACTCTAAAAAGATCCATAAGTCTAAACAATAAAGTGGGTACAACCCAAACTAATGTACTAATAACTAACTAGAAATTCTAAGTTCGAAATGTAGACTTAAACAAAAGAGAACTCATGGAAGCCCGAAAGAATTGGCTCACCCTTGAATTCGAATGATTATTGTTCTTCTAAGTGAGGTTTGTCAATAGCCGCCTGAAGATGCCCTATACTCAACAAAGAAAGAGCAAGTGCGGTATCAGTACACAATCACAGTGTACTGGTAGGATCATGCGGCTATCCCACTAAGTGCAACATACATAAGTAAATACAACATTATAAACATGCAAATACCGAACATGTACAATATCGATTATCACATTATCAACAATATACATTTACCGCAAGTCATTGGTCCACTCATGGAACCCAAACTCAAACAGTTAGTGTACCGGTACGTGGTATCCTATCCAATGTTTATGCCGGAACGTGGCAATTGATCCCATATTTATGTCGTAACGTGGCAACCAATCCAAGTTAGTGTGTCGGAATGCAACACCTGATCCATTCAACAAGCCACAATCACAATCACAAGTTTATTCTCAAAAATCATACAATCAAGAAGTGATTCAAGGCATTCTTCATTCATATATCCTCATTTACAATTTATGTGATCAACATTCGCATACATACATGTATCATAATGAAGTAAGAACAGACATTTATCACACAATCATAGAAACACAGTCATCACCTACCTCGAAACAAGCTTGACTCCCCTAAGAAACTTTATTCTTCCCTATTTGGAGTCGTTTCGGTTGTTCTTGGTCTACAAATAATAACTATAACACGAGAATCAATAAACAATAACTAATCACCCGAATTACTAACAATCCCATCAACCCTAGATCAAACCCTTGATCCCAATATCCCAATTAGGGTTGTTTCCACCATAAATTTCAAATCAAAAACCTACCCCATTTATAATTACCCATTAGATTACGTTATACGGATCGAAAAATGGATTCGGGGAATTAAAACCTTACCTTTAGCCTCAAGGTCAAGAACTCATATGGGGTCGTCTCCTAGATCTCCAAGACGAAAATTGTAGAATAAAATGCTTTCGGGGTTTATTTCTGACTTTAAGTCGCTTCTTCCCCGCCCCGGCGGCACTTGCCCGCTACAGCGGCCCCGCCCTGGCGGCAGAAATCCCGCCTCAGTGGCTTGCACGAAATTGTGAGCTATTTTAATAATTCCAAGAGCCCATTTCACAACAAACCTTTAACCAACGATACTCAAAAACTACCTATTAACGCCAAGATCAGTTTCAGGAGTTCTACTCACCCGAATTCAATTTCATAAAGTCGTACGGATTCTTTAACGTCTTAGCTACCTACTCATGTAATCGAAATCATAAGTAAATCACCCAATTGCTACCATGTTTCTCTAGACCTTACTGACTCCGATTTCGTCCAAATCTGGACTAGGTTGGGAATCCCAAGTTACTACAAAAAGGTTTTCCGGCCCAAAAAATTTTCCATGTTGGCTTTTCTATATGGAAACCAGTCGTTACAATAGATAACAATATACCCATCACTTGTCCCTGAGTGACAAACTTAGGAAAAGAATAGGCTAAGTAAAGAATGGAGTAGTACCTGAATAGACGAACAATTGAGGATACTTGTCTCGCATGTCTCTCTCAGTTTCCCAAGTAGCTTCCTCAACTGGACGATGCTTCCATTGAACATTCATGGACTTAATATCTTTGGTCCTCAGCTTACGCACATCACGATCAAGAATTGCAATCGATTCCTCTTCGAATTGTAAGTCCTTGTCTAACACAATTCAGTCCCACTTAATGATGTAATCTCTGTCACCATGATATCTCTTCAACATGGACACATAAAATATCGGATGAACTTCTGATAGGTTAGGAGGTAAAGCCAATCTATAGGCTACGGGCCCTACACATTCAAGAACCTCAAAGGGACCAATGCATCGCGGACTTAACTGGCCCTTCTTGCCAAACCTCATCACCCTTTTCATGGGTGATACCTTAAAAAGAACATTCTCGCCAGTCTGAAATGCCATATATCTTACCTTATGGTCTGCATATTTTTTCGGTCTACTCTGGGCCTCAAAAAGCTTAGCTAGAATACTCCTCACCTTATCCTGATCATCCTTCACTAAATCGACCCCCAAAGGTTTCACATCTCTAGTCTTGAACCATCCAATGGGTGATCTACATCCCCCTACCATAAAGTGCCTCAAATGGTGTCATATCAATACTGGAGTGATAACTATTGTAATAGGAGAACTCACACAAAAGTAAGAACTTATCCCAATGCCCTCCAAAATCAATCACACATGCCCTCAACATGTCTTCTAACACTTGAATAGTCCTCTCTGACTGCCCGTCCGTCTGTGGCTGGAAGGTTGTACTAAAAGTGAGTTGTGTGCCCAATTCATCATGTAACTTCCTCCAAAACTTGGATGTGAATTGGGTACAACGGTCTGAGATGATAGAAAGGGGCACCCCATGCAACCTCACTATCTATTTCACATAAACCTTAGTCAATTGTTCAGCATTATAATCTATTCTTGCAGGAATAAAATTGGCTGACTTAGTCAATCTGTCAACAACTACCCAAATAGAATCAAACTTCCCCAAGATCTTCAAAAGACCAACCAAAAAATCCATGGCTATCATTCCCACTTCCATTTCGGAATTGGCATTCTTCGAAGCAAACATGCAGGCCTTAGATGATGATACTTTATTTTATGGCAATTTTGGCACTTAGCCACAAATTCCGCTATATCCTTCTTCATTCTCGACCACCAATAAATTTGCTTCCAATCTCGGTACATCTTGGTCATACCCAGATGAATGAAATATTGCGAACCATGGGATTCTGTCAACAATTTCTGAATCAAATCATCAACTCGAGAAACACAAATCCTTCCTCTAAAACTGAGCACACATTTCGCATCAAGAGCGGTCTCTTGTGCCTTACCAATCGCAATCTTCTTCTTAAGCTCACTCAAATTTTCATCCTCAAATTGTTTGGCCTTGATTTCCTCAATGAATGTGGCCTTTACCTCAATGCTAGCTAACACTCCACCTTTTTCTGAGATGCCTAGCCGCACGAATTTAGACTCTAAGGTCTGAATTTTCTTAGCCAAAGGTCGCTTGGATGCACTCAAGCAAGCTAAACTACCCATACTCACCACTTTTTGACTTAAAGCATCTGCCACAACATTAGCCTTACCCGAATGGCATTGAATGGTCACATCATAATCTTTGAGTAACTCCATCCACCTTCGCTGTCTCAAATTCAGATCTTTTTAAGTGAACACATGTTGCAAACTACGATGATCAGTAAACACCTCACACTTAACACCATAGATATAGTGCGGCCAGATCTTAAGAGCAATTACTACCGCTGCCAACTCTAAATCATGGGTTGGATAATTCATCTCATGCACTTTCAATTGGCGCGACGCATAAACTATAACATTTTTATCCTGCATCAACACAGCACCCAACCTAGAATGAGAAAAATCACAATAAACTATAAAATATTTACCTTTAACCAATAGTGCTAGAATAGGTGCGGTGGTCAAGAGAGTCTTAAGCTTTTGAAAGCTCTCCTCACATTTTTCAGTCCATTCAAATGGTATCTCCTTTTTGGTCAAATTTGTCAAATGTGTGGCAATGGAAGCAAAATTTTTCACAAATCGACAATAATAGCTGGCAAGCCCCACAAAACTCCTAATTTCAGTCACAGAACTTGGTCGAACCCAATTTCTAACTACTTCAATCTTTTGGGGATCTACCATTGCCACTTCTTTCGAAACTACATGCCCCAAATATACAACTGAGGTCAACCAAAACTTACACTTAGAAAATTTTACGTACAACCTTTGTTTCCCAAGAACACCCAGAACAATACGAAGATGGTTGGCATGCTCTTCCTCACTTTTCGAATAGACCAAAATATCATCAATAAAGACTATAACAAATGAGTCAAGAAATGGCTTGAACACCCCATTCATCAAACTCATGAAAGTTGCAAGAAAGACAAGACTAGGAACCCATAGTGCCCATAGCGGGGTCTAAACGCCGTCTTGGGAACATCTTCAGGTCTATTTTTTAATTGATGGTAACTAGACCTTAGATCAATTTTAGAGAAGGCTGATGCACCTTGAAATTGGTCAAAAAGATCATTTATTTGAGGTAGTGGATACTTGTTCCGAATGGTGACCCTATTCAATTGACGATAGTCTATACACATTCTCATACTACCATTCTTTTACTTAACAAACAAAACCGGGGCACCCCACGGGGAAGCACTAGGACGAATAAATCATTTATCAAGAAACTCTTGGATTTGATCCTTAAGCTCTCTTAATTCTTCCGGAGCCATACGATATGGAGGAATAGAAATAGGGCGGGTATCAGGCTCCAAATCAATGCAGAAATCTATATCCCTATCCGGAGGCATACCAGGGAAATCGGTAGGAAACACTTCTCTAAATTCTGACATCACAGACTCAATAGATGGAGACTCAACCTCAACATCCTGGATATGAGCCAAATAAGCTAAACAACTCTGCTCTACCAGTTTCCTAGCCATAATGGAGGATATGATCTTAGCTTGCTTAGGCTTGTACACCCTTTCCCACTCTAATTTTTCCCTTTCCAGAATTTCTAGAGTTACAGACTTAGTATTACAATTAAGCACAGCATAATAAGGGGACAACCAAGTCATGCCTAAGATTATATCAAAGTCAGTCATATCCAAAATACCAAATCAGCCCAAGTCTGAAAACCCATAAACAAAGTAGGACAAGCACGATAGACATAGGTGACTATGACCGACTCTCCAACTGGGGTAGAAACATGGATAGGGGCATCAAGTATATCACAAATCATATTAAATTCTAAGGAAAATCGCATGGACACATAAGAAAAGGTAGAACCCGGATCAAATAACACTAGCCATTCGGTCACAGACAAGAATAGTACATGTGATCACTGTGTCAAACGCCTCTGCCTCGGTCTTGCCCGGAAAGGCATAACACTGAGCCCTAACATTGTGATGGGTGACTTCCCTACCTGACTGCACTGCACCTCTGCCTGCATTACCATTTCCTCTACCCCCACGGCCTCGCTGATTACCTTATCACCCACCTTGTGGACGTCCTCGACCAATATTACCATTTCTCGCGGGTAACACTACTCTAGACTGATGTTGCGCGGGTGGGGATAATCTCTCCTTATATGCCCAAGTTCATCACAGTTATAACACGTGTGATCAAAAGATGGCCTGCTGCCCGCCGAAGGTGCGGCTCCTTCGCTATCCTGAATCAAAATCTGAGGTGGAGTTCCAGAGTAATTACTTGTAGAAGCGGGCATGGCGGACAGAATTGGCATGGCTGCAAGTGTTGGCTTCCCTGACACTTTGGAATAAGAACCTTGAAAGTTACCTGAGTTCTTGCCCCTTTTTGCCAATACCTTAGCCTGACCGTCTCGCCTCACCCCCCCTCAACTTTCTTAACAAAGTTTGTTACCTCATTAAAGCTTCTCCCTGCAGAGTTCATATGAATAGACAATACATGCAACTCAGAATTAAGTCCCGTAATAAATAAACGGATCCTATCATCCTCAGTAGTCACCAATTGAGTAGCATATCTAGACAAAGCATGGAACTTGGCCTCATAAGCAACCACAGTCATACCACCTTGCTCCAAAGTCATGAACTCATCCTACTTACGATCCCTCAAAGTCTGGGACATATACTTTTCTAAGAACAGAGCATTAAACTGAGTCCAAGAGAGTGGGGGTAAAGTTGAAGATCTGCATTCCACATAAGCTCTCCACCACTGTTTAGCCTCACCTTGAAGCTAAAAGGTCACAAACTCAACCCCATTCTGATGGACAATTCCCAACTTATGAAGCCTCTCATAGCAATCTAAAATAAACTCATAAGCATTCTCACTCTCAGAACCAAGAAATACATGAGGCTTTAGCTTCAAAAACTTAGTCAACATTTCATGGTCATTAACAATCATAAAAGGACCCAACAAAGGACGGAAGAAAGCATTATTACCTCCAGTTCCACCTACCTATGGGAGCAGTGTTAGCAGTAGGGGGATGGGAGGGACCCTGAGTTGCTTGAACAGAGGGAAGCACTACAGGGCCAACCAATCCATTCAAGAACGACATAATCTTCTGAGCTAACACTGTGTCTAAGGGAGGGATACTTGTAGTCCCAGTCTACACCTCTTCCTCTTGTCCCACATCTTCAATATCCTCAACATTCTCAACATCAACATTCTCCTCTATCTCTTCATGATACGCATGAGGGTTCTCATTCCTAGGATCATTCTGAACAAGAGCTCCATCCCCAACAGGTGTTACTCTTCCACGACCTCTACCCCTAGCTCTTCTTCTACCCTTGCCTCGACCGCGACCTCTCACTACAGATTCCTCAACTGGACCATTGACGGGAGCTACGGGCTAGACATTATCGAATCTAGTGTTAACCATCAGTGGACAAAAGAGTGAAGGAGGTTAGATACCAATTCGAATTGCCAGATACCAATTCGAATCGCCAGATACCAATTGGAATCAAGTTATAGCACGAAAGAAGACAAAAGAAAACAAAGAGATTTCCTAAAGTACTATAGCCTCTCGAAGAAAAATATAGACGTCTCCGTACCATTCCGTGAGACTCTACTAGACTCGTTTTTGAACATCGAGATCAACGAACCAAAGCTCTAATACCAACTTTGTCACGACCCAGACCGTCATGAATGGCATTGATGAGTCCACAAATTGGACTCATTTAGGGCTATATTTTAATAGAAATTGTGTCCTCACATGCTTATTTAGTCTAAATATCTGATGAAAGCACTTAAGTTTCAGGTATTTGAAGTTTTAGTGGATGCATAGACACTTAGGCGCAAAAAGGAACAAAACGGATGAAAAGAACGAAGAAGTTGAAGCCTGAGCATCGCCAAGCATGCTTGGCGATTCGCCGAAGGGACGCACTCTGTCCTTTGTTCTAGTACGCGAAGCCCTGAAAGAGAACGATTAAAAAGGCGATAAAAAGAGCAGTCGACGCTTCGCCGATCAGTTCCGCGAAGCAGAAGTATACCGCCCAATGATCCAGAATGCACAGATGCTAAAGGTAAAGAACAAATGGCGATGAACTAGAAGAAGGGTTAATCGCCGATTCATTCGGCGTTAGCGACTAACCTCGTCGAGCGATCCGCCAGCACTATTTTCTGAAGTCTATAAAACCTAAAATATTTACTAGTTTTGAGGGATATAGATGAGAGTCTGAACATTATTGTAATTTTTACTTTACCTTTCATATTTTTTCTCAAGTTTTGGAGAGGGTTTTGGAGGACTTGAAGACGAAAGGAGTTCATCTTCCCCAAATTGGAAGTGGGTCTTCTCTATTCTTCTTTCTTTACTTAAATCAAGGTTTAATTTCTTATAACCACTTGATTTCAACACCATTTTAGGTATAATTTCGTATTTCTTGATGAGTGGCTAAAAACCCCAATTCTTTGGGTGTGATTTAGCGAATATGGGTTAATATTGTTGTTGCGTCTTGCTTTCTGATAGGTTAGATGTATTTTAATGGTGATTTCAGCTAGTGGTTGTGGTTTAATTTAATGGGTATATAGTTGCAAATACAAAACCACCCATGTGTTTTCAGCTTGTGAGAGAGAGGTTGCGAAACCAAGACCACTAGACTGATGGCCTAAGGAGTGGGTCAACATAAGGTTCAGCCCGAGAGGGTGAGCCCTAATCCCATATCCTAACACTCAGCTCGAGAGAGTGGGTGGGGTAAGGCGTAGGTTGTCCCTCATGCGGCAAATGGGTGTCCGAGAGGAACCCATTTGAAACAGGGTAAGTTGCCCGAGAGGGAACTTATTTCCATCTAAAGCTTAGCCTAGTCACTATTATCTTGCAAATTTCCTATCGAAAGCATGTTCCCAACAATTTTTATCAATATCTATTGCGGTCACATCCCAATATTCTCTCCCCATACTTGATTTCCTTTATACTTTACTATTTTTATTTGATCTCATGACAAAACTCGCATCGATATTTGACACTTTTGTGTCACCCATTGAATTTACTTTCTCTTATTCGCAAATTTCTCAAACTAGAGCTAATTAGAATAAAATTCTCGTTTAACTACTATTTTCACTACCACTCCCTTGGTTGGGTTATTATACTATTGCACGATCGTAGACATTTGCATCAGAAGTTATGTCGTGGATTATTCAAACATCAAAATGGTGCCGCTATCGGGGAGTGGTGTTACATGAAGATGTAGTTAATTAGAGATTTTATTCTTTTTAGTTATAGTTTCCACTGATTTAATTTTCAGTTTTGTTTTGCGTGTTTGTGTATTGACGCAGAGGAACGAAAAATGGAATACCATTACGAACTTCACACGGATCATCCCCTCTTGAAACTGCTGAACCTCAGGGACAGCCTCCTGATCTTTAAGCAAGTAGGGGATGAGACTCTTGAGGATATGTCGTTAAAATTTCAAACATTACTAAGTACATGCTTGTCTCATGGGATTACTGACAAAACGTTACTGGAATGTTTCTATAGAAGTTTTGGACCTGAAAATAGAAGTAACGTGAATCAACTGTTCGCAGGTGGTGTGGTGTGTTAACCCTATGAGGTCGTAGCAAAAACCCTTGATGGCATGGTTGAAGCCAACAAGGAGACAAAGAAATAAAAAGAGTGGAATACATTGGTTACTAAGTTGGATGTTTTGTCCAACCGAGTTTTGGCATTGGAAGCGCAAGCCATGGAAAGGGAGAAACATGTCATTCTCCAAGAGTGCCGAAATGGGAAGAAGCATGGAAGTGCACGAGATGATGAGGTCCTTACCTTCATTCAACAAAAGATTGCTGAACAAAACAAGAGGTTGAATGAGATGAAAGATAACATGGAAATGCTAAATGAGGTGTCCACCTGAAACTCCATCATTATCCAGTTGCAGGATGCTCAAATCTCGCATTTGATGATAGGTCGCTATCCACCGTTCGCCGAGGACTCACCCAACTACACCATGGGTGACTCTGAGGATGAGGAATAGAGGGCTGACTTGCGTCGTGTGATGACGTTAACTAAGGAGCTGCTTGGGAGGCAATCCAAACCCTTTTTAATTGTTTTTATTCCTTGGTGAAATAATGGTGTGATTCTTGTACAAATTGAAGTTAGGGAAATGTTTGAAAAGGTGTATGAAAGTGAGCAAATAATCCAATTGGTGTGCCGCTGTCTTATTCGGCGACCTCGATCTTTTCCGCCATCTGACGTAAAACATTATCATCTTGGATCCTGTAAAACTCGGTGGTCGGTAAGTAATGAGAGGTGTGTCGCTGACCATGTCAGCGACCTCGATGTAGACCGACGTTAGGATTCTCACATGAGATGGAGATCTTGTTTCATTAGGCGAAGTTAGTAATCACTTGGCGTTTCGCCGAGTGATTGGGCGAACCTGACTCATGTCGCCGAATGGGTGGTAACTGAACGTTTTTTGCAAACCACAGGTTTAAAAGTTCTACTTCATTCATTTCCTCTCACTTTTTCGTCCTATGAAACTCACACCTGCACTTTAGCTTTATATTTCTT
>JAJOOH010011453.1:0-18680 GCA_029582605.1 Solanum gracilifrons | reverse complement strand
AATTTTGTTCATCAACAATTACATTAATTTTCTTACTTCCTTACCTTAATATGATAATTAATGTCATTTCCTTAAATCATCTTTTTAAATTTTTTTACTTTCTTTTATTTATTTATTACAAGAAATTAGTTGTTATAACTTTGTGAAACATATATTTATATATATTAACGTAATTTAATTTTATTTTATTTTTTATTAAAAAATTAGGTCATCTCTTCTGCCAAATATCTATACAATTATATTCATACCAAATAACAATGTTAAAAATAGAAAATGATGACACTCTTCTTACTTCAGATATTTATTTAATTTTATAAAAAAAATGACTTTTTCTATTATATTTTCTTTTTAAATAATTGCTCAAAAATTTGTCTTGGAAGTTTATCTATTTTGCAATTTTTTTCAAATTTCAAATCATTTCATCATTAATGCTATTGATTATTTTTATTTTTTCCTTAACCTCATCATTAATGTTATTTATGCTATTTCCTTAAATGATGAATGGTCCACAAGACAAGAACCATTATTTGTTTATTGAATTCATATTAAATTAGAAATAGAATAAGGAGATATCTATGTTGTGAATTATAATTTGAAAGAATCCTAAATAAGTGCTCACATTATTTCTTTCAATTTTTTATTCGTCTAATTCCGTTATTTTTTTATTTCATTTTCATTATATATCTTTAATTAATGTTTGTTTTATTTTTTTTATTGTGATTTGAAAGGATCCTAAATTAGTTCTTACATTATTTCTTTAAATTTTTTACTCTTCTAATTCCGTTTTTTTTTATTTAATTTTTTTCCGTTTTTTCTCATGTACAACCTTTAATTAATGTTTGTTTTATTTTCTTTTATTATCTTTAATTATACTTTATATTCTTAAAATAAATATATATATAAAGTATATATAAAATAAATATATATATAAAGCATATTTCTAAAAATATTTTCAGATGGGTTAAATGTTCTTGATATGTGTTAGAACATATTAGTGTATCATCTATATAGACAATTAAAATTTCCTTTTCGAAAATATTTTATCCATTTTTCTTTGAAAGATTTGAGGGGCATTTTTTAACCCGAAGGGCATTACCATCCATTCATAATGTCCATTGGGTGTACTGAATGTTGTTAATGGGATGGAATCTTTCGTTAATTTTATTTGCTAAAACCCACTTTTACAATCAAATTTTGAAAAATAGGTTTTTCCTTTTGCCAGGTTTATAAGATTATTTTTATGAGGGATAAAATACCCGTAAAACTGTAGTTTTTGTTTAGCTCTTTATAGTTTACGACCATTCGAGCTTTTGCCCTATTGTCATCAACCTTTCAGATGAAAGATTCATTAACGCCAGAGAAGGAAATCTTGGTATAATTGAAGGCAACTTAGCTTATACCAAACTTCTATTTACATACTATCCCAAGTACTGTATTTCACTTAAAGATTCAGACTTTAATGATGCTTTGAGCTTGCATTTTCAGGTCAAAAGAAACGACCTATTTAAACCAGGTAACCATATCATGAGCATATATTACCAAGCTCTATATATAGTTACAAACTCTAATTATGGCAGTGTCTACAAAAATAAAGAGATGATCGAAATAGATCAAGAATGTACAGAAATAGTGAGAATCGTTGAAGCTGAAATTCAACAAGCACAAATTCCAGAAGAATATGAAATTTGTTTTGGAAAAACACAAGAAATAGGAAGTTCAAGTAACAATCCTAGACTTTCATTAGAATATGGGAAAAATTCCATAAGAAAAAGCTTGTCGCATAGATATTCCAAAAGAATTCTTGAAACATCTAAAATTACAAAGATTGCAGGAAGAATTTTTAATGGAATAGAATGAGGAAAGCAAGAAATCCTTATACAAACTGTTGCCACAACCAACCATGTCAAAAGCATTATCTTAGAAGGATTGCCAATATACGAAGGAACTCCTTATAAGTATAAAACCTTTGAAGGAAACAACTATAGTTGTATAAAAATGGTAGACTTACCAATACAATTAGATACAATTAGATACAATCAGAATAACCGTTCCTTGCTACATTATAAATCACGAAAGTGATCACAACCTAATTTTAGGAAACTTGTTCCTTAACAGTCTAAATGACTATAGTATAGGAAGAGAAGGAATAGAACTAAGTTACAAGAACGAAACGTGTTTCATTCCAACGGTATAAAAATGCCTAAAGAAACAACTTTTAGAGTATCAGTCTTCATAGAAATAACCATCTGTGATACTAAATTACAACCCGTTGTCAGATAGATAACGAATCAGAAGCTAGCCTAGAAAAATCCTTTTTAATTAAGGAGCGGGTTATCAACAAAAACAATATATCAATGATTGGTATTACATGTGTTAAAAAACGACTGTCACAGTTAAAAGAGAATGTAGAAATAATTCTTGGATCAAAAATTGTTTCTATAAATAAAATATTTGCGTTTGATGAACTAGAAACAAATTTGTAACTAGGAAATAATTTTCTACAATAATTTCAAGATTATCATCAAACAATCTACATGATAAGTCTAAAAACCCCTTGTGGACATTTTATTAAAGTCCCAAGAAAACAATATCTTTATATTCTAGAAAAGGATAAAGGAATTTTCAAGAAAAAATATTTAGAAAATCTAAAGAAAATATCCTGTAAATGTCTTAATCTAGAACAGATTAAAGAAAATTTACAAAAATCTTATGGTGAAAATCCCTTAGAAAAATGGGACAAGAATCAGGAAAGAGGGATTTTAACCCTTAAAGATCCCAGTATCATCATTAGGGTAAAACCAATGCTTTATAATGAAGACGATAAAATTGAGTTCAAGATTCAACTCAAAGAATTAACTAATCTTGGGTTAATCAGAATGAGTAAAACCCTTAATAGTAGCCCAACATTTATGGTAAGAAACCATGCTGAAATAAAAAGAGGAAAAGCTCGAATGGTCATAAACTATAAAGAGCTAAAAAAAACTGCATTTTTGACGGGTATTTTATCCCTAATAAAAACAATCTTATAAACCTGGCAAAAGGAAAAGCCTATTTTTCAAAATTTGATTGTAAAAGTGGGTTTTGGCAAATAAAATTAACGGAAGATTCCATCCCATTAACAGCATTCAGTACACCCAATGGACATTATGAATGGATGGTAATGCCCTTAGGGTTAAAAAATGCCCCTCAAATCTTTCAAAGAAAAATGGATAAAATATTTTCCGAAAAGAAATTTTTAATTGTTTATATAGATGATATACTAATATGTTCTAACACATATCAAGAACATTTAACCCATCTGAAAATATTTTTTTTTTTATTATTATTATTGTGATTTGAAAGGATCCTAAATTAGTGCTTACATTATTTCTTTAAAAAAAAATTATTCTTCTAATTCCATTTTTTTAAATTTAATTTTTTCCCTTTTTTCTCATGTACAACCTTTAATTAATGTTTGTTTTATTTTCTTTTATTATCTAATTTCTTGTCTTGTGGACCATTCATCATTTAAGGAAATAATATAAATAATATTAATGATGAAGTTAAGGAAAAAAATAAAAACAATTAATAGCATTAATGATGAAATGGTTTGAAATATGAAAAAAAAATGCAAAATAGATAAACTTCTAAGACAAATTTTTGAGCAATTATTTAAAAAGAAAATATAATAGAAAAAGTCATTTTTTTTATAAAATTAAATAAATATCTGAAGTAAGAAGAGTGTCATCATTTTCTATTTTTAACTTTATTATTTGGTATGAATATAATTGTATAGATATTTGGCAGAAGAGATGATCTAATTTTTTAATAAAAAATTAAATTAAATTAAATTACGTTAATAGATATAAATATATGTTTCACAAAGTTATAATAACTAATTTCTTGTAATAAATAAATAAAAGAAGGTAAAAAAATTTAAAAAGATGATTTAAGGAAATGACATTAATTATCATATTAAGGTAAGGAAGTAAGAAAATTAATGTAATTGTTGATGAACAAAATTAAAAATTATGATCACCTTTGATATTTTGTAAATTTTGAAGTGAAACTTTTAGTCTTTTAAAATTAAAAAAATGTCAAAAGAATTAAAATAGTAATATATATTCTTTATTTTTAAGAAGATAAAGTATAATTAAAGATACATAAAAAAAACAAACATTAATTAATGGTTGTACATGAGGAAAAAAATTAAATAAAAAAAAAGGAATCAGAAGAGTAAAATATTTAAAGAAATATGTAAGCACTAATTTAGGATCCTTTCAAATCACGATAAAGAAATAAAACAAACATTAATTAAAGATATACAAGGAAATATGAAACAAAAAAATTAAAGAAAAAAAATAAAAAAGGAACGGATTTAGAAGAATAAAGAATTGAAAGAAATAATGTGACAAGTTTATAAAATTTCCTATATAATATAGTATTAATAAACGGATGAAGACTAAGGGTCAAGATTAAAGTGGGTAATTGAAGAGAATATGATATGACATATTGTAGTTAACTGGAGAATTTAAGAAGAATATGAAGAGACATAACAATCAATAATGATAGGTAATTATTGTGTATTTATTTCTTTGCAAATTTAACCCAAGAAAATTAATGATTAATAGCTAGAATCACTATTTTTTCACATCACAACCAATGATGAATATCTTTTAAGCATCCTACTTGCTACTACTTTTGAATGCTTGAATTTTGAGTCTTACAATTTGGTAATTTGTGGAGTATTATTTATTTGATTTTTTTTAATTATATATCATTTGCATGATTATGAAATAGAAGTGGTTGATTTTCTTGATCGTTCTTTTTTTTTTTTCTAACATCAGGTGTTTGACAAAATAAAATATTAACTGTCGACAGTTGGTAAATGTTTTCCTATTTTCTTAGTGATTTCTTGACTATATGTTTAGTCTTACAATTTGATAATTTGTGGAGTACTATTGATATGATTTTTTAATTATATATTATTTGCATGATTATGAAATAGAAGTGATTTATTTTCTTGATTGTTCTTTTTTTCAGTCACGACCCCAATTGCCGTGATTGACACTCACATTAACCCTCCGGTGGGAGAACCATTACTATAACCCAACTAAACAACTTAACGAAAAAAATTAAATATTTAAAGATACAGAAGCAGATTTAAATGATAGGATAACATGGAGTTCCCATAAACTCCAAAGCTTAATAAACAACTAAACATAACTATTGCGGAAATTCAACCCCTAGAACCTGAAAATCAATGTACCAAAACTCTACTAACGACAAGTCTAAGAAAAAGTGGTGCAACCCTGAAACTAACATACGAATAAGTCTAACTATAAATTCTGAGTCCGAAAGGAATAGACTAAACAATAGAGGATCAATGGCAACCTGAAAGAACTGGCTCACCCTTGAATTCAGTCTCGATCAATGTAACTGAGGTCTGTCACGAGTCGCCTGAAGATTCCCCGTACTCAACAAAGAACGAGTAAGTGCAGAATCAGTACACAACCACCGTGTACTAGTAGAATCACGCAGCCACTCCAGTAAGCACAATATATACAAGCAATTACAACACAGTCAACACACATATACGGAATGCACAATTTAGTTTTCATTTTAGAGCAACATACAATCTCCCAATCTCAATAACAAGTAGACATAAACATAATAATAACCAAGGGAACTCTTGTAATCAGTGTTTTAAAAGGCGGGGGCGTGAGGCGAGACATTTATATAGTACGGGGCAATGCGTAAGCCCCGAGATACGGAGAGTAAGTCCCATGAATCTTTGGGGAGTAGTCTCATGTATATCCAACAGTGAACAACAATAATAGCCATCGAGAGACGTAAGGTCATGAAAGGCGAAAGATGTGTGGCACTTAGGGAGAACTGTTGAGGCGGTGATACAATTGTTTGATTAACAAGAAGAGAGAGGTATACATACATAAACTCTATATTCTTTAACGTTGTTATCATACCAAATAACCATATACCTGTTATAATTTTTGCTCTGAAATATAAAGTACTGAGTACCTATAGGGAATCAAATTATTATCATGTTTATAATAATAATCACAACACATAATTCATTCTAATAGCATAAAATGAAAAACATTCAGTATCATCTACACTTAGTAAGAAGAAGAGCATGGAAACATCGCATAGCTCTATACAACCTAGACAAAGCTATACAAAATTTAGAAAAGGCTTTTTTATCTGTAAGCCGAAAATTTATAAAATTGATTGTAACAATCCATGAGATTAAAATGATAAGAATACAAGAGTATTTTGAATACATAAATGCAAAAGAAATATTAAAAAGAAATGAGCTTTATACAACATAAAAAATGCTTAATGCATACAAATTTCGCATACCATGTATTAAGATACACAAATAATGTAAGATACATATTAAAAACAAATGAGCTTTATACATTTTTATCTGATAAACTTACTTCCTAACCTTAATCTGATAATTAATGTCATTTATATCATTTCCTTAAATCACATTTTTTTTAATTTTTTACTTTTTTTTAATATTTATTACAAGAAATTAGTTATTATAACTTTGTAAAACATATATTCATATATATTAATATAATTTGTTTTTATTTTTTATTAAAAAATTAGATCATCTCTTATGCTAAAGATCTTTACAACTATACTTATATCAAATAATAAAGTTAAAAATAGAAAATAGTGACACTCTTCTTACTTAGATATTTATTTAATCTCATAATTTTTTTTTTGGACATTTTCTCTTATATTTTTTTAAAAATATAATTGCTAAAAAATTTGTCTTCGAATTTATCTATTGTGCATTTTTTTTTTCAAATTTTAAATCATTTCATCATTAATGCTATTAATTATTTTTATTTTTCCTTAACCTCATCATTAATGTAACGACTTGTTCCTATCGTTATAGAAATGCCAACCGGGGAAAATTTGGGGCCAGAAAACTTTTTTGTAGTATTTGGATTTTTCCAACCTAGTCCAGATTTGGAAGAAATCGGAGTCTTTAAGGTGTAGGAAAATCAGGTAACAACCGGGTGAGTTAATTATGATTTTGATTACATGAGTAGTTAGATAACTCGTTAAGAAATCCATACGACTTTATAAAATTGAATTTGGGTGAGTAGAACTCCCGAAATCGATCTTAGCGTAAAAGGGTATTTTCTGAGCGCCGTTGGTTAGAGATATGTTGTGAAATGGGGATTTTGAAATTCTTTGAATAGCTCTCTATTTCGTGCAACCCTCCTTGGTGGGGATTTTGGTCGCTTTAGCGGGGCCGCAGTAGCGGGGTGGTGGCCGCTGTGGCGGGCCAGACGTGACTTAAGGTTGTAAATAAACCCCTAAACGACCATATTTGGCACTTTTTGATTTTTTGAGCTAAGGAACGAACCCACGCGACTCCTACTCATTTTTCACCATTCTTGAGGCTAAAGGTAAGCTTTTCACTCCCCGAATCCATTTTTTGATCCGTAGAAAGTAATAAAATGGGTGAATATTGATGGAGGAGGGTTTTGTTATAGATTCTATGCTGGAAACAACCCTAATTTGGATAATTGGGATCATGAGTTTGATCTAGGGTTCATAAAATTGTTAGTAATTCGGGTAATTAGTGATTGTTTATTGATTTCCGTATTATATTGATTGTTTGTAGACCAAGAACAAGCGGAACGAATCAGGAAAGGGTAGGATTAAGTTTTTTAGGGTTTCAAGCTTGTTTCGAAGTAGGTAATGGTTGTGATTCTATGATTGTGTGATGTATGTTTGTTATTGCTTCATTATGATACATGTATGTATATGAATGTTGCATTATTAATCACACCTAATTGTAAATGAGATAGATGTATGATGATTACCATAAAATCATGACTTAATTGTATGATCTTGAGGATGTACTTGTGATTGTGATTGTGGTGTATTGAATGGATTGGTTACCATGTTTCGGCATAACTAACTTGGATCGGTTGCCACGTTCCGGCATAACTATGGGATCGATTGCCACATTCTGGCATAATTATTGGATTGGGTATCACGTTTTTGTATGCTAACTGTTTCGGTTTGGGTTCCATGAGAGGACCAATGATTTGATATAATTGTGTATCTTGAGAAATGTGAAGTTGTTCGTTGTTAGTAAATATTGATGATATTATATATGTTCGATATGTGCATGTGATTATATTGACTAATGTATGTTACACTTAGTGGGATAGCCGTGTGATCCTACCAGTACACTGTGGTTGTGTAATAATACTGGACTTGCGCTTATTTTGTTGAGTACAAGGCATCTTCAAGCGGCTACTGACAGACCTCGCTTAGGAGATCAGTGATCGTTCGAATTCAAGGGTGAGCCAATTCTTCTGGGCTGTCATGGGTTCTCTTTCGTCTATGTCCACCATTTCCGGACTTAGACTATGTTCTAGTTAGTTGATTAGTTCATTAGATTGGGGTTGCATCCCTTCTCGTTTAGACTTGTTGAACTTTAGATGTTTTGGTACATTGACTTTCAGGTTCTAGACGTATCTTTCGCAATGTTAGTTTATTATTGTTAGATTTTTGTTAGAGTTTATGGGAACTCTATTTACTTCCTTAGTATTTAACTTGGTTCAGTAATTTAAATGCCTTAGGTTTAGTTGCTTGGGTTTGGTTGTAGTAGTGGTTCTCCCACCGGAGAGTTAGTGTGGGTGCCAATCACGATGGTCTGGGTCGTAACAAAGTTGGTATCAGAGCCTAGGTTCGTTGATCTCGATATACCAAAATGAGTCTAGTAGAGTCTGGCAGAGCGGAGCGGGGACACCTTTACTTTTTTTCGAGAAACTACAGGACTTTAGGAAATCTCTCTGTTTTCTCTTGTCTCTTTTCGTGCTATAACTTGATTCCAATTGGTATGTGGCGATTCAAATTGGTATACCTCATTCACTATTCTGTTCTCAGATGTTTAATACTAGATTCAAAGGCGTTAGGCCTGTAGCTCCCACCAATGCTTCAATTGAAGAATCTGCAGCGAGAGGTCGCGGTCGAGGCAGGGGTAGAGGAAGAGAAAGAGTAGCGCCTGCTGGAAATGGAGCTCATGTTGAGAATGCTTATGTGAATGAGAACCTCATGTGCATCATGAAGAGATTGAAGAGAAGAATGTTGATATTGAGAATGTTGAGGATGTGGGACAAGAGGAAGAGGTGCAGACTGAGACTACCGATGTTCCCCCCATAGACCCAGTGTTAACTCGACAGATCATGTCCTTCTTGAAAGGGTTGGTTGGTCCTGGAGTTCTTCCTTCTGCTCAAGCAACTCAAGCTCCTACTAACCCTCTTGTTGCTAGCACTGCGCCCAAGGTGGGTGGGACTAGAGGTAATGATGCTTTCTTTCGTCCTTTGTTGGGTTCTGTTATGACTGGTAATGAGCATGAAATGTTGACTAAGTTTTTGAAGCTAAAACCTCCTGTGTTTCTTAGTTCTGAGAATGAGGATGCTTATGAGTTCATCTTAAATTGCTATGAGAGGTTTCATAAGTTGGGAATTGTCTATCGACATGGGGTTGAGTTTGTGTCCTTTCAACTTCAAGGTGAGGCTAAGCAGTGATGGAGAACTTATATGGAATGTAGATCTTCAACTTTACCTCCACTAACTTGGACCAAGTTTCATGCTCTATTTTTGGAGAAATATGTGTCTAGGACTTTGAGGGATCGCAAGAATGATGAGTTCATGGCTTTGGAGCAAGGTGGTATGACATTGGCTGCTTATGAGGCCAAGTTCCATGCTTTGTCTAGATATGCTACTTAATTAATGACTACTGAGGATGAGAGAATTCAGTTATTTATTAAGGGATTAAATTCTGAGTTGCAAGTATTAACTGTTTATATGACTTCTACAGGAAGAAGCTTTAATGAGGTACATACTATGTTAAGAAAGTCGAGGGGTGAGGCGAGACGGTCAAGATAAGGCATGGGAAAAAAGGGCCAAGAACTCGGGTAATTTTCAAGGTTCTTATTCTAAGGGGTCCGAAAGGCCAACACTTGAGCCAAAGCCAATTCAGTCCGCTATGCCTGCCTCTACAGGTAGTTACTCGGAAACTCCATCTCATAATTTTCATGATAGCTAGGGAGTCGCGTCTTCGATGGGCGGCAGACCATCTTTTGATCGTACTTGTTACAGAACCGGGGCATATGAGGGGAGATTGTCCCCACCCACGTGTGTTTGAGTTCGCGCAACAGCAGACTAGAGCACTGGTACCCGTGGGAACTGTTAATAATGGTAGAGGGCATCCACAAGGTGGGCGAGGAGGTAATCAGCGAGGCCGTAGAGGTAGAGGAAATGGAGATGCAGGCATGTGTAACGCGCAACCAGGCAGGGAAGTGGTTCGTCAAGATGATAGGGCTCAGTGTTATGCCTTTCTGGGAAAAAATGAGGCAAAGGCGTCTGACGCGGTGATCATATGTACTATTCTTGTCTGTGACCAGATGGCTAATGTGTTATTTGATCCGGGTTCTATCTATTCTTATGTATCTGTGCGATTTGCGTCAGAGTTTGATATGATTTGTGATATACTTGATGCCCCTATCAGTGTTTCTACCCCAGTTGGAGAGTCAGTCATAGTTACCCATGTCTATCGTGCTTGTCCTATTTTGTTTATGGGTTTTCAAACTTGGGTTGATTTGGTGATTTTGGATATGACTAACTTTGACATAATCTTAGGCATGACTTGGTTGTCCCCCTATTATGACGTACTTAATTGTAATACTAAGTTCGTAACTCTAGAATTCTAGGAATGGAAAAATTAGAGTGGGAAGGGGTGTACAAGCCTAAGCTAACTAAGGTCATATCCTCTATTCGTGCTAAGAAATTGATAGGGCAGGGTTGTTTGGATTATTTGGCTCATATTAGGGATGTTGAGGTTGAGACTCCATCTATTGAGTCTAATCCTGTGGCGTCGGAATTTATAGAAGTGTTTCCTAATGATTTTTCCTGGTATGCCTCCAGATAGAGATATATATTTTTGCATTGATTTAGAGCCTAGTATGCGTCCCATTTCTATCCCTCCAAATCGCATGGCTCCGGCAGAATTAAGAGAGCTTACTGCTCAAATCCAAGAACTTCTTGATAAATGATTTATTCATCCTAGTGCCTCCCCATGGGGTGGTCCAGTTTTGTTTGTTAAGAAAAAGGATGGTAGTATGAGAATGTGTATATCTACCGACAATTGAATAGGGTCACTAGTTGAAAACAAGTACCATTTGCCTCGATTGCAAGATGCATCAGCTTTATCTAAGATTGATCTAAGATCCGGTTACCATCAATTGAAAATTAGGCCTTAGGATGTGCCCAAGATGGCGTTTAGAACTCGCTATGGGCACTATGAATTTCTAGTTATGTCCTTTGGTTTGGCTAATGCGCCTACATCGTTCATGAGTTTGATGAATGGGGTGTTTAGGACATTTATTGATTCATTTGTTATAGTGTTTATTGATCATATTTTGGTATATTCGAAAAGTGAGAAAGAGCATGCCGACCATCTTCGTAGTGTTTTGGGTGTTCTTGGAAAGCAAAAGCTATATGCTAAATTTTCTAAGTGTGAATTTTAGTTGAAATCGGTTGCATTTTTGGGGCATATAGTTTCAAAAGAAGGGGTAATGGTAGATCCCCAAAAGATAGAGGTGGTTAAGAATTGGGTTAGGCCTAGCTCTATGATGGAAGTTAGGAGTTTTGTGGGGCTCGCTAGCTACTATCATCGATTTGTGAAAATTTTTGCTTCCATTGCCACTCACTTGACTAACTTGACAAAAAATGAGGTACTCTTCGAATGGACTGAAAAGTGTGATGAGAGCTTTCACAAGCTCAAGATTTTCTTGACCACCACGCCCATTCTAACATTAACGGTTGAAGGTAAAGATTTTATTGTTTATTATGATGTTTCACATTCTTGTTTGGGTGCTGTGTTGATGTTGGGTAAGAATGTTATAGCTTATGCCTCGCGTCAATTGAAGGTGCATAAGAGGGATTATCCAACACATGATTTAGAGTTGGCAACGATAGTGTTTGCTCTTAAGATATGGCGGCATTACCTTTATGGTGTTAAAAGTGAAGTGTTTATTGATCATCGTAGTTTGCAACATGTGTTCACTCAAAAGGATTTGAATTTGAGACAACGAAAGTGGATGGAGTTACTTAAGGATTATGATGTGACCATTCAATACCATCTGGGTAAGGCTAATGTAGTGGCAGACGCTTTGAGTCGGAAGGCGGTAAGTATGGGTAGTTTAGCTTGCTTGAGTGTAACCAAGCGACCTTTGGCTAAGGAAATTCAGACCTTAGAGTCTAAGTTCATGCAGTTGGGCATCTCCGAAAGAGATGGGGTGTTAGCTAGCATTTAAGCAAGGGCCACATTCATTGATGAGATTAAGACCAAATAATTTGAAGACGGAAATTTGGAGGAGCTTAGAAAGAAGACTGTAATGGGTAAGACACAAGAGACCACTCTTGATGTAGAAGGTGTACTCAATTTTAAAGGAATAATTTGTGTTCCTCGAGTTGATGACTTGATTCAGAAATTGTTGGCAGAGTCTCATGGTTCGCGATATTCTATTCATCTGGGTGTGACCAAGATGTACGAGATTTGAAACGAATTTATTGGTGGCCGGGCATGAAGAAGGATATAGCGGAGTTTGTGGCAAAGTGTCAAAATTGTCAACAAGTGAAGTATGAACATCAAAGGCCTGCAGGTTTGCTTCAGAGAATGTCAATTCCAGAATGGAAGTAGGAAATAATATCCATGGATTTTGTGGTTGGTCTTCCCAAGACTTTAGGGAAGTTTGATTCTATTTGGGTAGTGGTTGATAGATTGACTAAGTCAGCCCATTTTATTCTGGTAAGAATAGATTATAATGCCGAGCAATTGGCTAAGGTCTATGTGGAAGAGATAGTGAGGTTGCATGGGGTTCCCCTCTATATCATCTCAGACCGTGGTACCCAATTCACATCCAAGTTTTGGAGGAAATTGCATGATGAATTGGGCACACAACTCACTTTTAGTACAACCTTCCATCCACAGATAAACAGGCAGTCAGAGAGGACTATTCAAGTATTAGAAGACATGTTGAGGGCATGTGTGTTTGATTTTGGAGGGCATTGGGATAAATTCATACCTTTGTGTGAGTTCTCCTATAATAATAGTTATTACTCCAGCATTGATATGGCACCATTTGAGGCACTCTATGGGAGGGGATGTAGATCACCCATAGGATGGTTTGAGGCTAGAGATGTGAAACCTTTGAGGTAGATTTAGTGAAGAATGCTTAAGATAAGGTGATGAGCATTCAAGCTAAGCTTTTAGCAGCCTAGAGTAGGCAAAAGAAGTATGCGGATCATAAGGTAAGAGACATGGCGTTTCAAACCGGTGAGAATGTTCTTCTTAAGGTATCACCCATGAAATGGGTGATGAGATTTGGTGAGAAAGGTAAACTAAGTCTGCGATACATTGGTCCATTTGAGATTCTTGGATGTGTGGGACCGGTAGCATATAGATTGGTTGTACCTCCTAATTTATCGGGAGTTCATCCGGTATTTCATGTGTCCATATTGAAGAGATATCATGGTGATGGGGATTATATCATTAAGTGAGACTCAATTGTGTTAGACAAAGACCTCCAATATGAGGAGAAACCGATTGCAATTCTTGATCGTGATGTGCGCAAGTTGAGGACCAAGGAGATTAAGTCCGTAAAAGTTCAATGGAAGCATCGTCCAGTTGAGGAAGCTACTTAGGAAACCGAGAGAGACATGCGAGACAAGTATCCCCAATTGTTCGTCGATTCAGGTACTACTTCATTCCTTCCTTAGCCTATTTTCCTAAGTTTTGTCACTTGGGGACGAGTGATGGGTAAATTGGTATCTATTGTAAATACATGTTCCCTTCGTTATAGAAATGCCAAGGGGAAAAATTTGGGGCCGAATTTTTTTTTGTAGTATTTGGATTTTCCCAACCTCGTCTAGATTTGGACGAAATCGGAGTCTTTAAGGTGTAGAGAAATTTGATAACAACCGGGTGAGTTAATTATGATTTTGATTACATGAGTAGTTAGAGAACTCGTTAAGGAATCCATACGACTTTACAAAATTAAATTCGGGCGAGTAGAACTCCTGAAATCGATCTTAGCGTAAAAGGTATTTTCTGAGCGTCGTTGTTTAGAGGTGTGTTGTTAAATGACGATTTTGGAATTCTTTAAATAACTCTCTATTTCGTGCAACCCGCCTTGTTGGGGATTTTGGTTGCTTTGGCGGGGTGGTGGCTACTGTGGTGGGCCAGACGCGACATAAAGTCGTAAGTAAACCCCTAAACGACCTCATTTGGCACTTTTCAATTTTTAGAGCTAAGGAACGAACCTCAGGCGACTCCTTCTCGTTTTTCACCATTCTTGAGGCTAAAGATAAGCTTTTCACTCATTGAATCCATTTTTCGATCCGTAGAACGTAATAGAGTGGGTGAATATTGATGGGGGAGGGTTTTGTTATAGATTCTATGGTGGAAACAACCCTAATTTAGATAATTGGGATCATGGGTTTGATCTAGGGTTCATAGAATTGTTAGTAATTCGGGTCATTAATGATTGTTTATTGATTCCTGTATTATATTGATTGTTTGTAGACCAAGAACAAGCGGAACAAATCCGGAAAGGGAAGGATCAAGTTTCTTATTTCAAGCTTGTTTCGAGGTAGGTGATGATTGTGATTCTATGATTATGTGATGTATGCTTGTTCTTGCTTCATTATGATACACGTATGTATATGAATGTTGCATTATTGATCACACCTAATCATAAATGAGATAGATGAATGATGGTTACCGTGAAATCATGACTTAATTGTATGATCTTAAGGATGTACATGTGATTGTGATTGTGGTGTGTTGAATGGATCGGTTGCCACGTTCCAGCATAACTAACTTGGATCGGTTGCCACGTTCCGACATAACTATGGGATCGACTGCCACGTTTCGGCATAATTATTGGATCGGGTACCACGTTTCGGTATGCTAACTGTTTGGGTTTGGGTTCCATGAGAGGACCAATGATTTGATATAATTGAGTATCTTGAGACATGTGAAGTTGTTTGTTATTAGTAAATGTTGATGATATTGTATATGTTCAATATGTGCATGTGATTATAATGTTGTATTGACTAATATATGTTACACTTCGTGGGATAGCCGCGTGATCCTACCAGTACACTGTGGTTGTGTAATGATACTGCACTTGTTCTTATTTTGTTGAGTATGGGGCATCTTCAAGCGGCTACTGATAGACCCCACTTAGGAGATAAGTGATCGTTCGAATTCAACGGTGAGCCAATTCTTCCGAGCTACCACAGGTTCTCTTTCGTCTATGTCCACCATTTCTGGACTTAGACTATGCTCTAGTTAGTTGATTGGTTCATTAGATTGGGGTTGCATCCCTTCTCGTTTAGACTTGTTGAACTTTAGATGTTTTGGTACATTGACTTTCAGGTTCTAGGCGTATCTTCCGCAATGTTAGTTTATTATTGTTAGACTTTTGCTAGAGTTTATGAGAACTCTATTTACTTCCTTAGTATTTAGCTTGCTTCCGTAACTTAAATGCCTTAGTTTTTATTTAGTTGCTTGGGTTTGGTTGTAGTAGTGGTATTCCCACCGGAGAGTTAGTGTAGGTGCCAATCACGATGGTCTGGGTCGTGACAATTAATGCTATTTATATTATATCCTTAAATCACTTTTTTTCCTTTCTTTGTTCTTTTTTACTTTCTTTTATTTAATTACTAGGGAACTTAACCGCGCTTCGGGCGAAATCAAAAAAATTACACCACCCGTTTGGTCATAAGAAATTATAAATTAAACTTCTTTTTGAAATTTTTTACTTTATTTGAATATTAATTTGACCATGAAAATTCGAATTGAACTTTATTTATATTTTATTTTAAGCAAATATAAAAAAAAATTATGTATAAAAATAGCTTTTTGACAGACCTTTGATTATATATTTGTCCACCCAGGTTATTTATATATATTTAGTCTTTGCTACTCAAGAAATAATTAAATGAAAACATGATATCAAAAATTTCTCAAAAAAACATACTTTATTATATCACTCAAAAAAGAATATAAACTAAACAAATTTTCATCAGTTTTCTACTCATACTCACCACTCTAATATTTTGGATTCATGAATTGAAGATGTTTCATGAAATGTTGCTATTTATTTGAGTGTAGGTGTAAATATAGCGATGTTCAAATTCTTTGATTAAGTTATGAAGTTTTTAAATTTTTTAAAATTCATACTACACAAAGTAATACTAACGCAAATAATATGTTCAATCTATTTATAAAGTTTTAGAAAAAACAACGAAAAAAATATTATGCTTCATTAACTTGGTATACAAGCTAATAATCCAAATTAGTATAGGAATTGTATGAAGTATTAATAAAATAAACTAATTGAATTATCACATTGAAAAAAATCAAAACAAACATGAAAAAAAAGAGATGCTGTAAAAATTCAAAAGCCACTTCATAAGACCATTTATTACATTTTCTTAAACATAAATTTATGTTAGCATATTTATTGAATTTCAATTAACATTGCAAGTTCATATGAGTTACAACCTTTTCACCTCACCCATTTTCTCATATTTCTCGTAAATTTACATTGAACATTCTATTATAAATATGTGTCCAATTTATAAATTTTCACCTCACCCATTAAATCATGTTTTCAATCTTTAATTTTTTTTTATCATGTGTCTAATTTATTTCACAATTAAAGTGTTAAATGATAGAATGGTGCAAATAATATTTTATTTCATAAAGAGGTATTATATCATCTTGTTTATTCCTATCTATATAAAATTATGTGTTAACTTAAAAATATCTAAAAATTGTCAATGCATATATTTGGCCTTATAAATTAATTAAGAATGTGTTGGCATAGCCTTTCTAATGCCTTATTAATTAATTAAAAATGTGTTGGCATAACCTTTCTAATACAAGTTAAGCTTTAAGACAATAATGGTTTGGATGGTGGTAGACTTGTCGTTATTTTTGTCTTGACAATTATTTTTTCTTCCTGAAATCATTCGTCTTTTGATCCTTTTTGTATTGTTAGGTTTTTTCCTTCCTCTTTTTGAAAATCGAATGAAAAAAATGATTTTTTTATTGAAAAAAAAATGTTTTTAAGTATTATGAAAGAACACATGGAAAGAATTCAAGAATTTTTTAGAAAAAAGACGTTATGAGATTAATATAATATAAATTTATATCACTCATATCATTTGATGAAAATTTATAAAGTCAAAAGAATTGATAGAAAATAATTATAGATCATGAAAAATTACAAAGAAATTATTTCAGAAAAAAAATAAAGGTAAAGGAAGAGCATACAAAAGTTATTGCATGACGAAAACTCACACATCAAAGTCTCAATTCAGCATAGGAAACAATCACCTACTCAAAGTTATTGCATTCGGAAGTATAAATACATATCAAAATCTTAAATTAAAAGTATAAAATAATTATGCATTTATATTGAATAAAATAAAAAAAAGGCAAAGAATAAAATATTTTTTATACCTTAGTGTGGATTTACTTTTCCTGTCAATCGCATTGGACATAAAGATAATTTAAACTATTGTCAATTTTTTCTTCAACTAAATGAATCAAAGACAAACTGAAAAAAGGAAATAAAAAATAAAGTACTTGAAAAGTATTATATTTTTGAAATTCCGACACATTTTTCACACTACTGCGTATTTATACTACTTCTAAAACAACCAAAAAAGAAAGAAGTGGGCAAATTATTACCTTGAAAATGCAGCTTCATAACCAAAATAATATTTAATAGCAGAAGTCTTCACGTAGATTTTTGTCTCTTTGAATTCATTTGTAACAAATCTTATGGTTATTGGGAGACAATGAATTCTCATCGTATATAATTACAGGGAACAATTACAAAGTATTAATACATCTTTTCTAGTCTAGAAGGTAAATGCAATTAGATGTGACTATTCAAGAATCAAAACATATTCCAAATTAAGCTAAAGAAGTAATAATATAAGTAAGAAAGTACACAAAAAAATGTAGAGAGATAAGATAGAAGAGTTTTCTTAATCTTCCAAGTATATTCAAGTGTTTCTCAAATCTTCAAGTGCATAACATAATCCTCAAGACCTCTATTTATATTGTTACATAAAGACATATCAAGAGATAACAATAAACATGACACTAATTCTTGAGAATGTGGGGAAGATTAAGGGGTATGGAAGATAAAAGAGGAGGTGGTGGAGGTGTGAGTTTACTACACATAATGGTGAAATTACATCTTGAAATTATGAACATCTACATTAATATAACATATTTAAAATAAAACATTAATTATATTATTCAACAATTAAATAAATTTTAACTACATTAAAAATGAGGAGAAAAACTAACAAATGCCAAAAAAAAAGAGAAGAAAAAGGATAAATAGGAATGAAGGCCATAGATAGGTGCCACAACACCTTGTCTACAATAGCTTTATTATTATATATATATATATTATATATATATATAATTGCCATTTTTCTTTTTTATATAATAAGAAAATACCCACAAGGCAAAAAAAAAAAAAAAACTGATGAGACTTTTAATTTTTCAAATTATGGAAATTGAGTGGAGTAGTAAATTTTTAG
>JAJOOH010011452.1:0-12791 GCA_029582605.1 Solanum gracilifrons | reverse complement strand
GACCTATTATTATTATTATTATTATTATTATTATTATTATTATTATTATTATTATTATTATTATTATTATTATTATTATTATTATTATTATTATTATTATTAATAATAATAATAATAATAATAATAATAATAATAATAATAAAAGAATCTAAAAAATATGAGTACAAGTAAAAAACATTAGGCCTTACCTTATAAATCATAATGGAGTCGAAACCTTTACTACTACTGACAAACATTATTTATTGGCTAAATTTTGTTTTGTAGTAATTTTAAATTGATGGAAAATTAAAGATTACAATTGATAAATAGGTGAAGACGCAAGAGTATGTAAGCGAGTTAATTAGGGTTCTGCTTTATCCATATTTAAGTTTGTAGTTCTTATTTATTATTTATGGATAAAGCAGGACCCTAAATCACTTTTGGAGCCAATGGTCACTTCTATGGTTTTATGAATGACTCATAAGCTTCATTTGAACTTTTATTTTTACGAAGTATTTCATGAAGGTGATTAATGCCATTGATATTAATTATTATTTTTTTACGAAAAATAAAAACCTTCGTAGGTTGTTTCTTTTTATGAAAAATAAAATTTTGAAGAGTACAAATTAAAAAGAAAATGTCTGGTTAGATCTTGGATCGAGTAAGTAATAAAATTGGGTGGGTAGTGAATTTATTTAATTGGGGGTCTGAGTTTAAAATTGAACCAATCATAAAATGTCACATAAATTTAAATATATATTTTTAATTCAGCCCGGACCATTAGTCAAATGACATAAGTGGGACAAAAATGTGCAAAATATTTCTAGCAAAATAGGTAGATAAAGAGTATACTAGACCTTTTGCCATAATTCAGAAGTATTTTTGAACTTATTCTATTTACGTTACCAAGTCCGGACTAAATTGGTTTATTTGTAATGTAATTGTTTGTTTATTAAATGCCAAAAAGAATTCAATTTTATTCCATCAAAGTCAACATATATACTTTATTGGCATGTTACGTTGTTGTTAATATATCTAGAGAATCATTTACAGATTAATCTCAGAGTTGGAATTTTCAATAAAAGGATTCAAAATTTGTAGATATAAACAGACGAAGTAGTCGAAGGAGGTTCGACGTCTACTATATATATGTAAAAAAATATTTTAACCATGTATAAATAAGATAGTTTTCTGCCGCCGATGGGGTTCGGATGAACCCCTTAGCATAAGGTGGCTCCGCCCCTGGTTAATCTATCTTAAAAAGCCACTCAACTACTTAATTATATTTTTTGTCCACATCATAAATAAATAAAATTATAAATTCTATTTATAAAAGCGTGAGATGCGGCAAGTTGCTAATTATACCATTTACGTGTGAGATGAAGGAATTAACATGTTTTTCTCCCATACAAATAAAAACCTCATTTCTATCTAACTCTGAAATTTTCTTCTAAATTTTTTAAAACAAATTGAGTTAATCTCTACCTGTTCTTCTATTATTCAAAATACTTTTCTTCTTCTTAGTAAATTAATCTGTTCCAACAAAATGTTGGGGAATTTCCCCATTTTTTATTACACTTTTTGATCTTTTTTTTTTCTCCTAAAGAAGGATAAATAAATCTTTTATAAATTAAAGATATGTCAAGCAATGAACAAAACCAAGAAGTTCCTCAACATCAACTCAATGGAAAGAAACTTTCTGGCAACTTGTTGAAACGATACGACTCCTTGGACTTGGAATCTAGCAAGGTCCCCGGAGCCAAAAAGGTCCTAACTTACCTAAATTATGAGAATTTTTTTACGATTTTATTTTTCTTCCACGCTAGGTGTCTGATACCTTCTCTGAGGATTCGCGCATGGAAGTTATATATTTATAGATAAAATGTTCCCTAGCTATCAAATATGTCTTCCTTATTCAGGGCTTGAATCTGACACCTCACAACAACGTAACCTTGGGTGGTGATTGATGATTTTATGTTTTTTTTTATTAGGTATTAGAATGGACAGTGATATTGAAATTGGCGTTTCAAAGCATAGGAGTGGTGTATGGAGATATTGGAACGTCACCATTGTATGTGTTTGCGTCTATTTTTCCAAATGGTGTAACATACGACGAAGATATACTTGGTGCATTGTCTCTTATATTTTACACTATCACCTTGATTCCTCTCATCAAATACGTCTTCATTGTTCTTCGAGCTAATGACAACGGAGATGGTAACTTTATTTAGGGAAAAATGATAAAAATATCTTTTATCTTTGAGAGTAGTACTTTAAAACAGAGTACTCTGCTTTTTATTGCAGGAGGTACATTTGCTTTATATTCATTGATATGTAGATATTCAAAAGTGGGATTAATTCCGAGCCAACAACCAGAAGACAAAGATGTCTCGACTTTTAAACTTGATTTACCAGATAGACGTACTCGTCGAGCTTCAAAGCTTAAGTCAAATCTAGAAAGCAGCAATTTTACCAAGTTTGTTCTGCTAATTGCTACAATGCTTGGTACTTCCATGGTTATTGGGGATGGAATCCTCACTCCCTGCATTTCAGGCACGTAAAAGTTTATTCGTATTTGATGTTTACACTAAACTAATAAATACATGTTTTCGCGTATAATAAGCTATTCTTAAAGACCACTTTATTCTTTATGAATTTGTCAAAATTGACTTAATACATGGAATATGTTTCAACACCAGCAATATTAAGATCTCCTAACTACTTACAAAATGAATAGAAGACAATGATTTTTTCTGATCTCTTATGTGTAAAAATGAAGATTTTTGGTAAAATAATAGTAATATTTCTCTCTTTTATTTTTTTCTACAATTAGAAATGAGTTTATGATACTAATTTGAATTTTCCATTTAATTTGGTCAGTTTTGTCTGCTGTTGGAGGACTCAAAGAAGCAGCTCCATCGCAGCTGACTGAAGGTAACTATTACATATTATTTGGCTAAATAAATCCCCTTCACGTGCTGAATTTTTGTGTATTACAAACGTCATGTCATGTCAGCAAAAAGTATATTTTTTTAGTATAAATGTTCAATAGATGCACGTCTTACATAAGGCGTCATAGTAAAAGATGCATATTTATTTAGGGGGGTACTTATGACTTTAGGGTCGGAGTTTCCTACCTGAACTATTACCCAATAGTTAGTGAAACACACCTCGACTAACGCTAGCTTATATTGTGTTGTGCAGGAAGACTTGTTTGGATTGCAGTAGCCATATTGTTATTGTTGTTTATGTTTCAAAGATTTGGAACTGAAAAAGTGGGCAACACTTTCGCGCCTATACTTTGTTTGTGGTTCATTTTCATTGCTGGTATTGGCCTTTACAACTTTGCCAAATACGATCCAACGGTAATCAGAGCTCTTAATCCTAAATACATCATAGATTACTTCAAGAGAAACAAAAAGAATGCTTGGATTTCACTTGGCGGGGTTGTTATGTGCATAACAGGTATTCATTTCCTTCCAATAGCGTTTAAATGTAGAGTTAATGACCAAAAACACACCTAAATTATCCCGCTATTTTGAGTTTCACACTTGAACTATTAGTTGTGCAAGTTTGCTATCTCAACTATTAGTAATTCCCTTTTCCTGCTCAGGTATGAAACTTGAAAAAATGAGAATACTTTAGATGTGTTTTTTGATCCCTCACTCTTAAATGTATTGAGAATTTTCTTATTTACTCTGAGTAAAATAATTGAATAATTAATTGCAGGAGGCGAAGCACTATTTGCAGACGTTGGTCATTTTAGTGTTCGATCTATACAGATAAGTATGTGTTGTGTGACATACCCCGCGCTTATATTGGCGTATCTTGGTCAGGCTGCCTTTTTAAGGAAGAACATTGATGATGTTTCTGATACTTTTTACAAGTCCATACCTAGTAAGTATAACTTTTGTTCCTGATTTTAAGTTCTATGCAATGACGGTTTAAAAACTAATGTCCAAATCAGATCACGAAGAATTATCACATCTTTATAATCAGCATTAAGGGGGAATACTGCGATGCCTGTTCTTTACATTGTCGATTTATATAACTTAAATCTTTTATGCCTAAGTCATGAGGGGGAAAATGAACATCTCATGCTGCATTTTCTGTTTTACATGTGCAGATGGTTTATATTGGCCAGTATTTGCAGTGGCAGTGTTAGCAGCCATCATTGCAAGTCAAGCCTTGATTTCTGGAACTTTCGCTATAATCCAGCAATCCCTGGCGTTAGGATGCTTTCCTCACGTTAAAATCGTGCACACATCTACGAAATATCATGGACAAATCTACATTCCTGAAGTCAATAACCTTCTCATGTTAGCTTGTGTCGTTGTCACGCTTGCATTCAGGACTACTGAAAAGCTAAGCAATGCATATGGTAAGCATTTCTTACATGTCAGTGTAGACGACTTAAATCCTTCCTTCTTATCGATGGTGTCTAACACGTGACACGAAACCATTTGATCACAGGAATAGCGGTGGTGTTTGTGATGACACTAACATCGGGCTTCCTCGTGTTAGTAATGATCATGATTTGGAAAACTCACATTCTTTTCGTAATCATGTATGTTCTAATCATTGGCTCGATTGAGCTCATCTATCTAAGCTCGGTTCTTTACAAGTTCACTCAAGGCGGTTACCTTCCACTAGCTTTCGCTATGTTCCTAATGTTCATCATGTACATATGGAACTATGTGTATCGAAAGAAGTATCATTTCGAGCTAGAACACAAGATCTCTCCCTTAAAAGTTAAAGAAACAGTGGATGAAACAAATTCCCATCGTCTACCCGGACTTGCAATTTTCTATTCTGAACTTGTCCATGGAATTCCACCAATCTTCAAACATTACGTGGAGAATGTGCCCGCGTTACACTCAGTCCTCGTGTTTGTTTCAGTTAAATCACTTCCTATAAGCAAAGTACCCGTAGAAGAAAGATTCCTTTTCCGGAGGGTGAAGCCTAGTGATCTCTATGTGTTTCGATGTGCAGTGAGATACGGATACAATGATGTGCGAAATGAGGAAGAGCCTTTCGAGAGACTATTAGTGGAGAGGCTGAAGGAATTTATACAAGACGATTCTATTCTTTCGATGAATGCAGCAAAGAGTAACAGAGTATCAACAGAACAGAGTATCAATGTGGAATTGGAGAGTGATTGTGAAATACAAGAGGTCGCGACGTGTTCAATGGAGAGAGATATACAAGTGGTGGAGAGAGCTTATAGTGTTGGGGTTGTTCATTTAGTTGGAGAACAAGATGTGATTGCAAGCAAAGGATCAAATATTGTGAAGAGAGTGGTAATCGATTATGCTTTTAATTTCTTGAAGAGAAATTTGAGGCAAAGTAGCAAAGTTTTCGACATACCTCATAAACGTATGTTGAAAGTAGGAATGATATATGAGATTTAGCATGCTAGTAGTAGGGTTTAGTTCAAAATTTTAGTTAAGGAGATAATGGTGAAGCATCTAATATATGTGCCTCCCTTAATCTCCATCCCCCCAAAGATCTTGGACTCGAAAATTTCATGTTTTCAAAATATATTTTTTTTATGTTTGAATTTAGTATAATTTGAGAGAATGTGAGAATGTAGAGAATGAATTCGTATAGAATTTTGTTTTGTACTTCTCTGTTTCGATTTGTTTGACTTGATTAGAGGGTTTGTCAATGTGCACCTGAAGGGTAGCTGCTGCGGATTTTCTTTTCAGTATTGTTTCTAGTAACAACCTTATTTTGATTAGTATTGTTTCTTTCCCCTCTTTTGAAATCTTGTTGTTTTGAGGAAGAATATGCTTCATAAAACTTGCTTATTACCAGAATATGACTCCTGTTTGAGTATAAAGGGCAAAATTGTCTTTTGCAAACATTATTAACAAATATTAATTAAAGATGAGAGTTAGAACCATAAAATTTGACGCAACAAGTTGATAACTTGGTATACCCTATTTTAGTATGCTTGTAGTAATGCTTGAAACTAAAATTTAAAAAGAAATAAAAAAGAATTTGTAATTTACTTTGTTCAATACTTTTCACTATTAATTCTTATTTTTAACAAAGTATAAAAGATGTTAAAGTGGGTAAAATAATATATTTTTAAAAAAATTATACTTTTATCATAAATAATCAATATTTTCTATAGAATTTTTAACACATCATTTATTCTTGATAAAATTTTGGAGCCCCCGAAATTTGGAGGCCTAAGGCAAAAGCCTTGTTTCCCAAAGCATAGAGCCAACCCTGTGCAATATATATATATATATATATATATTAATTTTTTATATTTTTTATTCTCATCCCTATTAATTTTATTATTTTGCAATGTAAGGTTGTTTCAATGTAATTGAATCTATTTACTTTTTGCTATTATTGTTGCTCGTACACAAACCACAATATTATTGTCGTACACAAATTACAATATTTATGAAAAGCAAGATGAATAATTAAATATATACAATATTTATGAAAACTGAGATAAACAATTAAGGAGGTGTGTGCAGGGAGGTAAGGAGGTGGTGAAGGGGGTGGAAGTGTGAGTGGAGGTGGTGAAGGTGAAGCGATACGGTGAAGGTGGAGGAGAGTTGGGGTGAGTTGGAATTGTCCTAATATGGAGGATTAATAGACACATTAAGTGATAATTATAATCATGCAAAGATTATCACATAATTCTACAAATAGCACAAAAATTAATATTAGGCATATATGTATACAAGTATTGAACCAATATAATATTCTTGTTAGAAATGACTTATATGCATTGTATTCCTCATGTTGTAGTGCATTTGAGTAAATTTGCATATAGACTTCATGAGATGATTATATGAGCATGCCTTAGTTTTGGAGTTGAAAGATTCCTCCTTTAATAAATGATTTTTTGAGCCTAAATGGAGTATTAAGCATGTTTTAGTTAGGAGATGTTAGTTTCTCCTTGAAATGAGTAAAATATAGAATTTCATCCATTTTGGGTTGGTAGATGTAGTTCCTACTCCCTTGTGTTGCATTGAATATGATTAGTTTGGAATTGAAGCTTTCTTACTTGGTTTTGTGCATTTAGATGTAGTGCATGCATGATGGGCTGCTAGCTTAGCGTTGTGACTTTAAGAAGTGTTTAGAATCATCATTCGAGGACGAATGATCCCAAGGGGGAGATATTGTAACGCCTCGAAAAATAGTAAGTTGAACTAGAGAGTTCTAAAGCTTTTTGAATTGTAAGAGTTTTGGAGTGTGGTATGAGGATTAAAAATCATAAAATGACTCCCGTACTTAGAATGGAGATTTTATGGGCTAAACGTCGAGGTACGATCCCCCAAGGACCAACCAAAGGGGTCTTTGAGGAGGACCCCAAAGCAATCTTTCAATTCTTATTTCTGACTTCTCCATATTGAAAAGTGTTACTCGTGTTTATCTTTGCTCATTGTGACAACAATTTCAATATTAATGTCTCATGAAATAACAAGATAGTTATCATTTGGATTTCGTTAGTTGTAGTTAAGAGATTACTTTTTTAAAAAGCTATTGCATATCATGTAAACTTTTTTATAATAGAGATGAGTTTTATAGAGATAGTATAACATTTTGAAAAATCCTCATAGACATAGTAAATTGATATCCAATATTTTCTAAAGCCCAAATTAGTATCTAGATGAGAATGACTTATTTCTTAATTACTACAATTTAATATATTTGCTATTTAATATGGGATCCATGCCTACTTTGTATACCGAAATAAAAATAGTCTTTCTACTTTTGAATACTCATTTATACAAACACAATTTTATCTCTCCTCTCTCCATTCCCTAATTCTCTCCTAAAATCACTCATACACAACCTACTTGAATTTCAAAATTTACTCTCTCCTTCCCAATAGTCATTTCACTATTGCAGGTAGCCATCCAAATTTTCATCGGGTTTAACACAAGATTTTGCAGGTAGCCGTCCAAATTTTCGCTGGGTTTAATACAAGATTTGGAGTCAATAAAGGCTCTATTGCAAAATCTAGAGAAATTGAAGAGGAAAAATATATTCAAGAGTTGAAATACAAGAAAAAGAATGACCCAGTGACATTGCAGCAAGTTATGAATAATGCTAAGGCACGTGACATCAAAATAGTTGAAGGAGGAAACAAGAGATGGTTCATCAGGTCTGGACAGATCTGAAGAATCAAGGTATTCGTATAAACCCTAAATATATATAACAACTTATATATTTATTAGTTATTAATTATACACAAACATAGGTGCGAGTTAATTCCATATATACATAACTATATTGAGGTATATCATATCATCATATATTACTCAAGTGGGAACAAAAAAAGTTGAAAGTTGAAATATCATTTTGTCCCTACACTAGATTAAAATATTATAAATATTTAGTTAATTATATGTTTAATTATTAGTGATAATCAATTATTACATTGAGTAAATGGAGAGTTCATGTGTTCAAAGGAGGATTGTTTACTCTTCCAGATTTTAATGGAGGTTTATTGCATATATTTAATATTCTTAAAGTTGTTCTCTTTTATATATTTTTGCCCTTGGAAACCTTCGAATTGTATTATTTAATTTAAAACTTTAAGATGTCTTTTGGTATTCCTCCATTTTTATCTAATATAGATTCATCTTTTTTGTTTCATGAGACTCACATCCAAAATTATCCTTTCATTTTATAGTTAAAGTAGTGAAGCCATCAACATTTAAATATATGATATATCTACCTTAGTCTGATTATATATCACTTTACGAAAATAAAGTGATTTTTCTATTTGATTCATGCTTTAGTTTGACTCGATGGAGAAGACTTTTGAATTTTGATTGGATATGAGAGAAGGTGTTGATAAAAACTTGGAAAATTATGTACCGATTTTGTATTTCTTTTTTCCTTTATATGATGTTATGATTAAAGTCTTAAGAATGATGCGCATGTTATTTTTTTCTTCTATGTTTATATTTTTTATATTTCCCTATTAGTCTTCTTTAATTTAATTTTCTATAAATTATTATCATAACATTTATTTGAGATTGTTGCATTTAAGTACTCATTACACACATGTTTTTATTGAATTTTAATTGTCCTAACGAATTTATAACATATTGCATGAGACACAGTACGTGTCCAGAAACTAGTATATATATATAAAACTGATAACAAGTAGGTATCAGGATTAATCTCAAACAAACTTCCATCAGAATCGTGATACAGAAAATTGCATAGGTGTATATATATATATAAAAGGGAGATTAGACCTGACCATAGAAATCTTAATGGAGTCAAAACCTCTACTACTATATACCAACAAACATGGATCCGGCTCCTCTCCATTTTCCTTGTCTCCATTTTTCCACATTACTTTACATTGATGGAAAGTCAGAGATTTAAGTCGACAAATAGGTGAAGAGAAGGAGCTCATGAATCATCATTCAAGTGAACTTATATGTGTAGGCTGCACACTTTAAACACAATTGCTTGTAGAAATGACTAGATGAGCATGGCCCGTGCTAGCACATGCCCAATATGATTGTATCGAGCTTGTTTGGTAATTGATGGGACATGTAAGTTGTGTTGCTGCTAGTGACAGTTCTGAGTCAGACTTTGTGTTGATGCTAGTGACGATTCTGTTGTTACCACACTATCAGGGACGGTTCTGTACATCCGAATAATAAAATGTGAAAAACATAACTTTATTACGTTGTCTCGCACCATCACCAAAGCATGATAACAACTGCAAAATGTTGTTGCCTGTATAAAACTATCAGTTTAGCAAAATATTGTGAAGAGAGTGGTGATCGATTATGCTTTTAATTTCTCGAAGAGAAATTTGAGGCAAATTAGCAAATTAAGTTTTCGACACACCTCATAAGCGTATGTTGAAAGTAGGAATGATATATGAGATTTAGCATGTTACTAGTAGGATTTAGTTCAATTTTTTAGTTGAATTAAGGAGATAATGGTGAAGCATCTAATGTATGCGCCTCCCTTAATCTCCATCCCTCCAAAGATCTTGGACTCAAAAATTTCTTGATTTTTGGTTTTTTGAATCATGTTTTGTACGTTTGAATTTAGTATAATATGAGAGAATGTGACAATGTAGAGAAAGAATTAGTATAGCATTTTGTTTTGTAGTCCTCCGTTTCAATTTGTTTGGTTTGATTAGTGGGTCTAAAGGGTAGTTGCTGCGAATTTCCTTTTCTTTAGTAATGTTTCTACTTTCTAGTAACAACCTTATTTTGATTAGCGACGTTGTTTCTTTCCCCTCTTTTGAAATTTTGGTGTTTTGAGGAAGAATATGCTTCATAATTCACCACACATTAGCTATTGGCAATAACCTATCTTTCTCCTTAATTCCACCTTCTTCACTCGAGTCAAATGGCCCTAATATTTTGTTGCTATCAACCATTTTGGAAACCTAAAAACTCGATCCTCTTAGACACAAACATGTTTTGCTTTTCATTTTGCGTATTATTTGCCTCTTTATAAGTATCAATTCGTCTGGTTTACGCTAACTTAGAATCAAGTATTGTTGATAATATAGTGTGATATTGCCAAAGATAGATTCTACTATATATTAAAGTATCCAGTACAAATTTAGCTCATATTTTGTTATACAAATAAAAGTATTACTAGTATATATTAGACTTTATTGAATGCACTTTGCTTTAGTGAATTATATGGATCAAATGGTTCCCTCCCCTCTCCCTTGTTACTTGTAAATGTTTAATCGCCTTTCCACAAGCTTTAGCAACCACATGTCTTTAAACAATGCTTGAAATATTAAAATAAACTATATATAATGCACTTGTGCTTGTACCATAAAGCTTGCTTATTACCACAATATGAGTCTATGAAGTGCAAAATTGTCTTTTGCAAACATTATTAAAAATTTAACATTGTCAATGTATGAACTAAGGCTAAAGTTCATTAAAGAGCCTTTCCACGTGGTAAAACCATTTCAGGGAATATAAGATTTTCATGAGGCTTATATTGAGCCGCCATCCAAGCGTGAATATCTTTATTTAGAAGAGTACTTTTGGTATAGAAAGTCTCAAATTTGGGATCTTTCGCTGTGGAATTTCCTGAGAAACAAAGTCATAGACACGTAGGTTCCGGACTAAACAGACTCCATAAACCGGTTAGTATGAAGAGCAAAATTGGCCACCTCACAAACCTCGGACTACATACAAGGATTAAAATATGGGTATAACTTATCCGCACCAGATTTATATACCAATTCAATACATGCATACCATGTGTTTAAATTTATAGTTCATTTTACTTAATCTTAATTAATTAACATGTGTTTTACTTCATTAAATCATATAATAATAAAAATTGCATTAATTTGGTGTATACACCTGGTGTAGGTAAGTTTTTTCCTTAAAAATATTGTTTAAATTTTTTCTCCTTCGTTAAATACTCCATTAAAAATATTGATTTAACTTTTTCTCCTTCATTAAGACACTCCACAATAGACAAAAATGTCATTATTATTATTCTCAAATTATTATTTAATTACTTTTATAATATTTAGGACTTTGAAATCAATTAAAATTCTAATTATTAAGTTATAGAAAATCCTAAAATAAAATAGTAATATTTTGCCTTATAAAAGTCTTCACTAAAAATATAAGAAATTAATAATACTCGGTGAATTCTAAAATAATATTTTTTTTCAACGTCTGTTTGTATATGGTGAATTTCAACATCGGACTTTAGCCTAATTTCAAGTCTATCCCTTTCATCAACTAAAGCCTTTTCGGTAGCTAAGAATAGCCTACCCCTCGATTTCACAATCCAATACCACATATCAGCTGTAAATACAAACTTATCTACTTTTAAAGGATGGATTTCTTCTTATTGACCGGAAGTGGCCTTTTGATTGACCGAAAGTGGTGAATAAATGATGGCCTTCCGTTGATTGACCGGAAGTGACCTTTTGATTGACCGAAAGTGGTGAAAGGAGGTGGAGACGGTGAAGGGAGGTGGAATTGCCCTAATATGGAGGATTACTGAACACATTAAGTGATAACTAGTATACATGTCCGTGCGTTGCGCGGATAATTTAAAATGTAATAATTTTATAATTAAAAATAACTAAGGAAAAATACATAAAAACCCACTTGAACTTGACACGAAAACTTACTTTAGTACTTAAACTTTACGGGTAATTATTTACCCCCCTTAACATATTTGAAGTGAATTAATATCATCCTAAAAATATAATACCAGTCTCAAGTTGGCAAGTGTATTACACACGCGCCACGTCATTGACACATTAGAACCACATAAGCGCCACGTCATAGCCACATTGGAAATTCTCTAAAATTTGATTTTTGATTTTTTAAATTCATTTCTTTCTTTCCTTTTCAGAATATTTAAATACTAGTTAATCTTTAGTTCTTAATTAGTTTAAGAAATATTGAAATCATTAGCAGTGATTTTTTTTCAATACTCAACGTCATTTACTGCCATGTCGATTGTCGGTGTTCTTCATTTTTTTTTTTATATACTAATCAAGGTCTAATTCAAGAAAAAACACATCTATTTGTGGTGATTTTTTTTTAAAAAAAAACTTTCTCTATCCATTGCTTCAATCGCCATTGCCAACCATTAACATTATAGATCGGTTGACAAAACCTCATCTTCTTTTATGCCCAAGTCTTTATTTTTCAAAAAATTTCATAACTTTTTAAGAAAAATCAAATCTCCAAAGTAAAGAGTAAAAAAAATTATGTGGGTCTTGAATGTGATTCTTTTTGTTTATTTGTTAAACGAGAAAATGTACTTTGAATGTAGAGTTTGAAGAAGGAGAAAGAGGA
>JAJOOH010011451.1:0-15353 GCA_029582605.1 Solanum gracilifrons | reverse complement strand
CAATTACGAGAGTTTTACCCGCTCGAATTCGATTCCGTAAAGCCGTACAAGCTCCTTATCGTCTTGGCTATCGACTCAAATAATTAAGTTCATAATCAACCCCCCCCCCTCCCCCATCCATTACTGGATTACCCTAGACCTCACCTAACTCAGATTTCGTCCAAGTCTGGCATAGGTAGGAAATTTCCAAGTTACTACTCAGAAGTTTTCTGGCCCAAATTCTTTCCCCATTAGCTTATCCATAACGACAGAAACATATAGTTATATATGCCGATTCCACCAAATTTAAGGGATTTTTGTAATTGGAAAAAGGTAGGGATAACATGTAATTAACTATGAGATTTGTGTAAAATATCCATTTTTAAACTCATCCTACCGTGTAGTTCACTCGCCCTTAAATATATGACTCGTCAATTCCATGTCACAATAATTAATAACTCATAATTATCTTCATTAACTATTGTTAGAATTATTGACCAAAAGTAATAAAATTTTAACTCCAAATAGCCGCACTCTTGACCTAATCGCCGCCACTCCTCTTCTCCTCTCTCCATTCCCACGGTAATATAGCTAGAACCCACCAAATCATTGCTACAACTCTTCTTGCCGGCGAGACCACATATACTTTCTCCCTCACCATCTCCACCTCCGCTGCTTACCCTCACAATTTTCCTTTTCTCCTTTTCCAACCTTCACAAATCCAACAACTTTAAAATAGCTGCACCACCAACTCCAGTTGGTAAACCTCTTTGCCGCCATGACCAACTCCTCACACCCTCACCCTCCTCGTTCTCCTCTCAATTGTCTTCCTTTCTATGCACCACCAACGTTCCCTTGCGAACCACCAGAGATCGCCTCTCTATGCCATCCTCTCAATGTACTAGCATGCCCCAGCAAAACCCCTCGTTACGGGTCCAACTAATGCTCTCTCACTCCACTGCGATTGGGACTGACTATGAACTTCATCAAACACTCATGAGTGAAGAAGAAGATTTGTTTTTAAAATTTATTATTTTATTCTTTTGTAAATTTAAATATGATATTCAGTTTCCTCAACACGCGTGTGGTCACACATTCTCGTCAACTCAATCATTTGAATGTTACACAAATATGATGAATGATCAAAATGATTTGATATATTGTATTTTAAAATACGTACCAATAGGCATCAGACAGTTTCGCCTATTATGATTTGCAAAAAAAAAACAAACAAAGAAAATATAGAGTAAGGTGTAAATTACAACTATGTACTTACCTGTCTACTTACCTTGCAAATTACTCTTTATGGTCAGTTTGTATAAAGGCCCTTCTTCTCGCATTGAAAAACCCTCACTGTCCCCTGCTACTCTCCTGCTCCGGCGGTGAATTTTGAACAAGAAAGAAGTACACGAGCTGCCGTAGCTCCGGTAGCAATGTCGACAGGCTTTTCATTCTCCTCTTCTTCTTCACCCTTCTCTTTCTCTTCAAACGCATCTTTTCCCACCACCCCCTCTGTCACCGCTACCACATCGTCTGCTTCCGGTTCTTCCCCATTTTCCTCGCCCTTCTCAAACCCTAACCCCACCTCCTCTGCTCCTTTTGGCTTCGGTACATCTACTACTTCAGCCTCTTCTGCTCCTTCTTTTGGCTTCGGTACATCTACTACTTCAGCCTCTTCTGCTCCTTCTTTTGGTTTCGGCTCTAATACCGGTGCTTCTACACCGTCGTTTGGGTTTTCATCTAGTGCTGCTTCTGGTTCCAGTCCCCAACCAACTCTATTTGGATCTTCTTCCGGTTCGGGTGCAACTTCAAACCTATTCGGATCATCTTCCGGGTCAGGTATGACTACGAACCTCTTCGGATCCACTACATCTGCGAGTGGTTCGCCATTGTTTGGGGTGAATTCAGCTAGCGCCGCTGCGAATTCATCCTCTTTTGGGTCTTCACTGTTCATGTCTTCAGGTACGCCCTCGCCGGGTTTGTTTGGGTCCAGTTCGGCTGCTGGTTCAAGTTCGGGCTTGGGCTTGCTTGGTTCTTCTTCGTTTTTATCATCAACTACTGCTTCTACTGGAAATGCAGCAACTGGTGCTAGTACAACTCCATTTTCTTCATCTCTATTTGGGTCTTCTTCTTCAGCATCATCTTCACCTTTTGGATCATCTTCAACAGCTCCTTCATTTGGTTTTCCGTCATCAGCGGCCTCACTTTCGTTCCAGTCGGCGTCAAATTCAGCTTCTTCTTCACCTGGACTTTCGTTTGCCAGCTCGGCAGCTGCCAGTTCCTTTTCTTCTTCATCTGTATTTTCTTTCCCTGGTGCTTCACCCGCAAGTTCAGCTTCTTCTGCGCCGGCATTTTCATTGTTAAGTACTTCAATCACCACTTCCGTATCTTCTGCACCTGGATTTTCGCTTGCTGCTGCATCAACTAGTTCTGCAGTGTCCTCACCAGCATTTTCATTTTTGACCTCGAGCTCAGCAGCATCAGGTCCAGCATTTTCATTATCAACGCCCACGCCTAGTGCAGCATCACCTGCACCTTCATTTTCCTTTTCCATGCCTGCTACGGCTTCGCCATCCCCATCACCTTTTTCAGCTTCTACTGCTTTGTCATTTTCGGTTGCAAAAGGGACAGGAAGCTCTGTAACAGCTTCTGCTGCTTCTTCAAGTGCTCCGGTGTCAAAACCTGCTAGTACTGGGTTTTCAATTTCTTCATCGCCTTTGTTTTCAACTGTTACTACCCCCACCAGCATTTCTACAACTGCAGCTGCTACTGGAGCTTCTTCTACAACTAGCGGGACTGGTTTAACTCTGACATTTCCTGCACCCACCTCTTCAGCTTCAACAACTAGTGCTGTTGATACATCTCCGATTGCTGGGTTTGGCACCTCTGCCCCATCTACGGGTTTTTCATTGTCTAGCAAAGCATCCGCACCAGCTTTATCCTCACAGCCTCAATCAACTGCTGCTGTGCTAAGCTTTGGTAAGGTGTACTCATACCTTGTTTGAATATTGTGTTGTATATGTTGTAGCTGCTGTATCATATGATAATTAAACTTGATTATTGAATGGAATATAGTGGCCGGCATACTTAAACGGAGCTTTGATTGGTTAATGAAGTGAAATTAGTTGTTCTGACTTTTTCATTGATTGCAAAGGGAAGTCCATACCCATAAAGGTGGCTTAATCATGCATGACTTCGATTTTCTTCTGCTGTATAAAACATTCCCTTGTGAGAGAAGTGAATGTTTAGCTAATTGTCAAGAGAAAATGTAGTTAGAGGCAATATTATTGAGGTGATATTCAGTGCAAATTTCCCCTTCATAAAAAAAAAGATAATTGAGTACAAATTCCTCTCTATTCTTTTCAGGGACTTTTTATTCCTTAGTAGGAAGTTTCTCAGATATTCTGCTATTTCTTGATAAATATTGTTTTAGGTGATTGAGATAAAGATGTTCAAATTATGACAGGTTAGCAATTTATTAAAACAGCGAGTTGTTAAAATGTTAGAGGTCCCTCCTAATAGGAAAGAGATTCTATAGTAAGATCATGCTGAAGAAGGAAGTAGTCTGAGAACTTGACTATGATATAGAGTTGTGTAGACTGTTGCCTATAATGTTGCTCCTATAGCAAAGCTGGGAAGCATCCAGTTGGTGATGAGCTGCTAAGTGTCCATAGTACTGTGCTAGTCTGCTAGATGTACTAGCCAATAGCCATAGTCTCTGCTAAGTGTACCATGCCGCCTTAAAGTGAGATTGGTTCTGTTGATATGAAGTCCATACAGCAGATGTGGAAATAAATAATCCAGCCATGCTGCAATAGGCCCAATTGAGCATCTGTTGAGTTTGAGGTTGTTGCTGGAGAGAATGGGAGCTCGAAGCAGTTGGAAGCTCTCTTCTGACATGAATGATTTAAGTTATACCTCCATATCCTCCAACTCTGGACAAATTTCAAGCAAATAAGATGACATTTCTATGGAAGAATATCATGAACAGTAAAACCACAAAGCCAGAATTTTGAAGTTAGGTGGCTAAAGTAAAGGCAGCCATGGCTGTGCATCACACCCTAGGGACATCATGTTATGATGAACTGCAACTCATGAAGACAAAGGACTGCTGAATTACCTAAAGCTGCATTTCAAATGGACTGGATGCATCACAGAGTTGAAAAAGTTGGCATAGCTTCCAATATCAGGAACATCTGATAGAGTAATGAGTTAGATGACTTGGGTCAACACGTAAATAAAAAACAACAACAACTATGCCTCAGCCCCAAACTACTTAATGTGGCTATTTGCTGATTGTGTCACTCAATTTATACCCTTCAATCCGATAATTTAATATGTTGGGGAACTTGTAAATGCTGCAATGAAATCTGCAATGAATGTGGAAAATATGAAGTGGGTTTGCTTGAGTTGGACAAAGGTTTTACTAGATATAATTTAGGTGAAGGGATGATGAACTGCTTGTATCTCCTTTATTTCCTTCACAGAAGTAGTGCTAATTTTGTTCTAAGTGAAAATTTTGCTGTGTGCCATATCTCTCAATGTTTTATCGTTTCTCCTCTTGTTTGTTGATTTAAGTAAACTGGAGAAGTAACATGTGTGAAATATTGGTTCAGATCTTACTGGAATTGTCAGTCTTAGATTCTTACAATCACACAGGATTTAGGTGTTTGAGAGCCTTGAAATATTATTTGCCAAGCCTGATAAGTGCTTTTGGGTTCTTTAGTTTGGTGGTACACATATGGTCATATATATATGCACACTTCCCCCACACTTATTTGTTGGTGCTCTACTGCTTCTAAGCATCTGCTTTTATCCCCTATATGTTCCAGCGCTGTACACTTGTAGGGTTTAAATGTCAGAAAATAGGTCTATCTTACAACATCCTTTTATGTGTTGCAATAATGTAAATTGTGCATATTTCAAAAGTCTAAGAAGCATAGATAGGAATAGTTATAACAACTGAGCCTTTTGAAGCAATAGAGAAGAAAAGTTCTTTCTAAGGTTGAGAAAACTCAAAACTTTCAACTACTACAGAAAATGTGTCATGTATTATGTCTCTGTGCCTGTCCAATTTTATTGCTATATCAAATGAAAACATCTTTATGTTTGAAAGGATTACCACTAGTCTCTTAGCCAGGCTCATTAAAGTTTTTCTTTCAATCATGGAACAATGCACTTCACCTGTCAGAGATGTGCTCCTTTCGTTCACTTTTACTTGTCCTGTTTGGACTTTGCTCGCACTTTAAGAAACAATGATTGATATGGGTATTTTACCACAATACCCATATTAATTGTTATTTAGTCTTAGGTCTTGGAAAGTGATTTGGGGAATAAGTAATTAATGCTAAGGGTAAAACATGAAAAAACATGATCCTCTCTTGATATGCTAAACATGAAATGTTTTTTTTTTTTTTGAAATAGGCAACTTTAAACATGAAATGTATTTTTAGAATAGGGGACAAGCAAGGAGGGGGGAAAATAGAAACACAAAACAATTTGAGTTGACCTGACTCATGGAACTGAGGAGGAACAGTTTTGAGCTTAAATGGACTGTTTAATCTTAATCGTATAGCACTAAAAACTTAATCTGTTAGGAAAGAACAACATTATGAGATCATATGGAAATCTCTAGAAGAACTTTATTAGTTCACAAGGACCAATGGTGGTAGTTTGCTTGTACTAATAGCACATTGTTTATCTTCTGTTTAAAGTTGCTGTGACTACTGATTACAACGTCAATGTCATTTCTAATAGCATATTTACCATGTCCTGAAATATTAGTCCATGTTTGCTCCTCAAGAGTGTAACAAATCTTTGAACTAGCTATCAAATGTATTTTATTGTTATTTTGATGAAATGTTGTGGATTGTAGTACTTTTGGTTGTTCACAAACATTTAAATTTTATTCCCAAAAATTGAAATTATCTACATCCCATTTATTTAAGATCAAAAGTGTGGTCATCTACCTTACTCTGTCCTGCTTCCATTTTCCAAGCATTTCCAGATATAATATTAAGTGCCATTTGTTATTTTTTTTAGGTGTCCCAAGCACAACTTCTGCCACTGCAACAAGTACAGCTGCTCAAACATCATCACCCTTGACTGTGGCTTCTAGTAGTGGGTATGTGTATTTTGATTGTTTAAAGTAAACTTATACTTCTCTTATCTTACTGAAAAAAGTTCCTGGGTTTATGCCAAGGAATGAAGAGAGTTTTGGGGGATGAAAAGTGGAAAGTGAATAAATAACATTGTGACTGCAGTAAATAGTTTATGAGCTTACTTCAGCTTGTGTGTTTGGAATGAGCAGTATTTTTGGCTTTTCTTTGTGATGTTGCACTGTAGTAATTTATTTCAAATGAGCTTCTCGTACTTTCCTATATCAATTGACTTTCAAACCATAAGGCCTCTGGCTTCCAAAGATAGTGTAAAGCTCTATCCAGGTGTTGTTAGTTTAATGTGGCTTGATGGTTTCTTATGCTATTGTCTATTTTACAAAAAATCTTAAAATCTTGTAAGGAACCATGGCTTCCTTTCTGTCATCCTGAAACAATTGAAGTCAAAACTCAAATTGGAACATACTAGGATTACAAGGTTAAACTTTTGGAGCACCCACAATTCCCTTCAAGTATTGGCAATTGGGTATTATGCTTCAATAAAAATATGCGATTGGGTACTATTGGTACAGAATTGTGTAGGTTATGGTTTTCTGGCTACCACCTGTATTGTTTTCCTACATCAGTAAATTCATTATTCAACCCACCAAAAAAGGTCCTAGACTCACAAAGAAGTCAATGGAGAAGAAGAAACTATAAAGTTGCAGATTCTCTATACTGTTTACTGTTAATTGGAAATTTATTGAATAATCAGCACTAGTCACAATGAGTCCCCTCAGAAAGTAGAATTTAGATGTAATAATATCAAATAAAGCTCAATTCATTTGTTGTGGTGGCTATTTTATTCAGTAAAGAGGAGAGTCTTATGAATCAGGTATAAAGATTTCTTCTACTTCTCTTTTCCAACTCATGCTAACCATGCAAAAAGAACATTATTTTGAGAATTTTATGGCCACAAATTAGGAATCTATTCATCAATTGAGATCCAATCTTGTTGTTACCTGCTCTATGTGCATTAGTTTGGCTTTGAACCTTATTTTGTTTGCCCCTTTCTCTACAGGACTACTTCAACTTCTACTGTAGTTGCCACTTCCACACCGAAATTACCATCAGAAATTACAGGAAAGTCTGTAGAAGAGGTAACATATGTGCTAAATATTGGGTAGTATCTTTTTCTCTATTTCACCTTGTTAATCAATTCTAGGGTGATATAATGCACTTAGGTTTGATTTCACATGTATTGAATGATGAACTTCCTTGAATATGCTGAAGTTTCACTAATTTTTGTGGCTGAGTAATGTTTTAGCCAAAAATTAATAATATGAACATACTTCACGAGGGGGGATAGGTAATAGAGACAGTAATTTCAATATTTATTGGTCAGTTATCCAGTTATCCAGTTATCCAGTCTTTCTCAGTGAATATTTCACCCATTCCCGTTTCTTGTTGAGGAATTCACATTGTTCCTGTTTATTACACTGTTACATATGTAACTTATTGCGTATACCTTCTTTCAATGAAAGATCATCAAGGAATGGAACGCTGAGCTGCAGGAACGTACTGCAAAATTTAGAAAGCAGGCTAATGCGATAGCTGAGTGGGACAAAAGGATCTTGCAGAACCGTGATATTCTTCTCAAACTTGAGGTAACTTGAGATTTATTTGAAGTCAACATACTTCTTTGGAAAATACCCAAATTTAATTCAAGCTCTCTGCAAATCCATTTCTATTCTGTAGCTGCTGCATTCAGTAAGCTCTATGTCATTTTTCTCTTAAATTTTTCTATGCAATAGTTATGTAGGCGTTTCCTGCTAAGAGATCAACTCGTATTTTCAAGATTAATAATAGAGCACTATGTTCATTCTAATTGAGCTTTGCTGCTAAGTCTTTGTCACAAGAGTTACTTGTAACCTTGTTCTTTAGTTGCGTTTTTTCCTAACATACTTGTATAGGTTGTACCTTATTTTTCCTAGGAAGTTTGACATATGTAATTACATTGTTATCTCAGAGTGAAGTTGCAAAGGTTGTTGAGACACAAGGCAGCTTAGAGCGACAGCTGGAGCTAATTGAGACTCATCAGGAAGAGGTTACTTAATTACCATGATCTTTTCCTGCAATTTGAGTCTTTATTTCCCGATCTAATGTGTATTTGTCATGTAATTTTTAAAGAATTCCATGCTTATGCCATCCGTGCAATTTTAACCAAAAGATTGTTGGTTAAATAGTATTTCAGAGACATACTTTTAAATATGCTAATCTGGTTGATGTTTCTGGAGTGGATCTACTGATATTCTTTGATACCCAACTCTTGCATACTTTCTTGTGCCAATGTACCATTGGAGGAAACTGTTATTAGCCAGTATCCAGAACTATGCTGTCCCAGTTCCATTAAGGTTGCTATTTGAATCTTATCCATTCTGTTCTGCCTATTTCCATTCCACTGCGGTACTAAATACTGTTCCTTTAAGACAAACTAGTGTTTCTCTAAATCTTGTACTATCTTGAGTGTTTAACTAGTTTAATCACAATTAGTTGGTATTGTTTCAAGTTCATGTAAGTTTAGATCTTCTGGATCTTCCTAATCTTTCATCCATGGTTGAGGATTGAATGAGGCAACACACATCACTTTTTGCCTTGTATATTTGATGAGTATAGAGTTACTTTTGTGTGGATCTTTGCTACCTATTTAAGCCAGTATTTCACAGTCGCTACTTGCTTGTTTTGTTTCTTGTAACTCCTGGTTTGTGATTTCTAGTGATTGTCATTTTAAGGGACATATACTATGGTAATAACTCACCACGTTTATGATATTCATAGGTAATTGACTTTGTTGATTCTGTGTATACACTATGCTCTAACTTGTTATAGAATGATGTCATAGCAGAAGTTCATTCTCATTTTTCTCACCCTCTGTTAGGTTGACAAGGCATTGCAAAGCATGGAAGAAGAAGCTGAGCGAATTTACAAAGATGAGAGAGGAGTTATTCTTGATGATGAAGCTGCAGCAACAAGGGATGCAATGTATGTGCATTTTTGGATAATCTTTTTTGCTTCTTGTTTCTTTAAAGCCATGCATAATGATGGCCTTTTAAATTCATATCCAGCTTGTTGATATTGTGAACTGCAAAAATCTCATACTGTTTCTTTTATTGGAGGTGGGGCATTAAATGACCTAAAACAAGTCTTAAAAAATGCATTTATGTTGCCTTCTTTTGGTTTCATTTGCCAGTTTAGAAGGTTAGGGCGTCAGGCCATAATAGATAGCTTAAAAGAGAATAGAATTAGTAGCTATATATCCGTTTTCTTCTTATTCATACTTCATAGTCTGAACTCTGACGTAAAGTATCAACTTTCACTTGGATCCTTGAATAGTTTTCTATTTTGATCTGTCCTGTAGTTACCCCAGCAAATGGAAGCAAGATAGTCCATTACCTCTTGCAGTGAAGAAATAAACTTTATTTTTTAATCCTAGATTCGTTCTGCCTTTTTTTTCATCTATATCCTCCACTTGGCCATATTTTAATGCATCCAGTTCTGCGGAACTGGTGTAATTTCAGGTATGAACAGGCTGAGTTTGTGGAGAGGGAAATGGAGAAAATGACAGAGCAGATCAAGTCAATCATTAATACTTTTAATGCTTGCCAGGTCTTGTACCTTCATTTCTGCTCCTGCCTCTTAACTTAGCATTATGATTAGATGGTGTAAAAAATACTATATGATTTTTATAAATTCTTTCTTTACTGTTTTATTTCATTTAGGGTGGAGAACTTGAGGCAACTGATGGAATGACACCGCTTGATGTTGTTGTACGAATCTTGAACAATCAATTGAGTTCACTGATGTGGATTGATGAAAAGGTGAGCATTGCCTTCTCGTGCTTCTTCTGGCTTTTGTTTCTTTGCCTATTGCATTAAATGAAATCAGAAGGAAAAGAAAGTAAGTTGGACTAGTAACAATGTCATTGGACTGGTGAGAGATGCGTAAGGAAAGAAAAAGAAGGGAAGTCTTAGTTTTCCGATTCGATCTTCCAGATAATCTTATGTGACAAAAATGGTGATGTTCTGTATGAGTCAAGAATTTCTGTTTCTCGGAAATGCATATTGTCCAAGGAGACATTGCTATTCCTAACAAATTTTTTTACTCTCTTTTGGTACAGATGGGTATCTCCCATATAGAAAGGAAACGATTCTATTTTGGTAAATGCATATTGTTCAAGGAGACACTGCTATTCCTAATAATGTTTTACTCTCTTTTGGTATAGATGGTTATCTCCACCACTATGGAAAGGAAAAGATTAAGAGAGAAAATTAGATCATAAAGAAATTTACTCTATGTGGGTTACTAGCAGCTGTTTCAGAATTCAGCTGGAATGATACTCGTCTTCCCTTTTGCATTTCTTTTTGGATCATTTTGTTGGAATGGTGTACTCTTTTTTTCTTCTTCTTGATTTTCCTTGATATAGTAGGTAAGGTAGGGTTTGATATACTCTTAGAAGTAATTACATCAGAGAATCATCGATCTTGCAGGGTTAAAAATATTACTCCACTAAGTTACTAACTGTTTGATTCATATACTCGTTTTAAATTCGTAAGCACAAGAAAAACATCTATAGCCGGACTAGGTTTTGGATTTAATTCTTTAAAGATAAGCAGAGTCCAGTTTGAATACAGTATTGCCAAAATACATTATTGCCAAAAACAGCCTAAAAAACAGATATAGGGAGGAGGATCACCACCTGGATCTATCACTCTGATGAATTATAATTGCTGATGTGAAATCCTTTTCTTGTGGGGCCTGTGGGTGTAGTCTCCTGCACCTACCTTGTTTAGGGCAAAAAGTCTATTATGCCTCTTCCTCCCTACTCCCAAAAATTCTTATGCTCCTAGATTGTACTAGTGAGCTAACGAAATTCTCTTAAGCTCCATCCAATTTTATTGAGGTATTTATTAATTTATCATAATACATACATTACCTTGACTTGAGAAGCAAAATAATTGCTATTCTGCCATTTCATCATCAGTTTTTCTTTGTAGATCTGTTACTTCTGTTTAGGTACAACTGAATTAATACCACATAGCGAATGCTGTAGGATCTACGATTACTGATACTGATTAACACATAGCCTACTTTACCATAACAGATCTATTTTCTACTGTTCATTTGTGAATAGATTTAATTTTGTTGAAGGCTTCGTCTAGATGCAATTTAAGACTCGAACCCTCACCTTTATGAACTGAATGATATAAGATCTGAGGCTGTTCTAAACGTACTCTTGGTTTACCTGGATGCTTTCTTTCCTTGTATATAAAAAGTTAATGATACCATTTCTACATTTGTTCAGACTGAAGAATTCTCATCTCGTATTCAGAAGCTTGCAAGTGAAGGGCCTGCTGCCAATCGTGAATCAACTGCCCCTAAATTATGGTTGACTCGATGATTGTCGTATTGGTGCTGTCAACCGGTTTCATGTCAAAGTATAAAGCCAAGGGCCTCTGAATCTTTTATGGATCTCGTTTCTCCTTCCTGCTGTGTATGCTATTAGGTTAAAGGGAGAGATGTTAAATCTTGATTCATTTCAAAGGCTTTACATCTAATTAGTGATTGAAATGCTGAGATCTCTTTTTTTCTTTGAAATGGTGCTCAAACTCGTGTGCGTTATCTTTGCTTATTACTGTCAAGACAAAATGATGTTTACATAAGAAATACAAAAAATAGCAGACTAAAAGGTTGATCCAAGTTTTCTGTTTGCTGAAGCATATTAGTTATGGTTTTGTACTTTTGTTTGCTATGAGAGTATGAGCAGTCCACACTGAATTGATAACCTCTCCCTGCATTGGTACCATACAATTTGGTGTGGAGAGAGTGGTTGAATATGATTTGTATCACAAAAAGGTGCATTAGACTAATGATTCAAAGGCGGATAAATCAAGAGAGAGGGAAGCAACTGCATAAGTCATAACATCTGAAAACTATACACAAAAAGCTTTGTTTTCTTCCGGTATAAAGCATGTAGCAAATGAGTCGTCGTTTGATTTGATGCTGATCAAGCTCCTTGGGTTCTTGTGACGACCACAATCAACAACAAAACAACTGATAAAAGGAAAGAGGATCTAATCTTCTCTTCCAAGAGATCAGAAGTGGGTTTTTCTTTACTGTCTGGTTCAAATATATCATGGATTATTTCACTTAATAATGATCCAAATGATTGGAGCAGCTCCGTGATTCTGGAAGTTGTGATGCCCATAATCCATTTCACTATGAGGGATCCGATGTCTGACTCCCCAGTTGAGCTTTGTGATTCTTCTTCTTTTGCTGCATATAGGAGTAGAGAAGAAACAGTGAAAACAACAGCTTCTCCTAACAATACAGAGAACTTAAACAACATTTTATGACCAAATAGGCGAAGCATTTGGACTCAAAAGGAGAAAAAGAGAAATTATAAAGTGGTGAACATATGAATTTCCTATCATTTCTCATGGAGTGCATAAGGGTGTTGATTCTTTAAGTATTCCCATTGCAAATCCAATCCTTTAATTCTAAACCAAAACTAAGCTAGTTGTGTAAGTTGTATATCTTCATTCTCTAGGGAATAACATCAAAATTGGAATACGAAAAGTACCAGCCAACGAGGAGTTAATAACGCGATTAATATAAACCTGCAGATATGACTGAGCCTTGAAGATTCTGAACTGCCTTGTTGCTCATCATGGCTTCCCAAACAGCTCTGTCACAAGCTATGGAACAAACCAATCTCTACATGCAAATAAAAGAGACATGTATGTCTATGCAACTGACAAATGAAATTAAACATCTATGCTCAATGTTCTTAATTTCTTAAAGTAGTAGTAATAGCAGAAATAACTCAGTGTGATGAGATTTGTAAAATTTTCATTGGAAATCACTAAAAGCTGAGCATCATTACAAAGTAAGCTGATAACAACTAGTCAAAATACATACCTGAATTGATGGTTCATTTTGAAGCATAAAAAGAGCATCATAAAATCTTGCATTTCCAGGTGATTTCACCAGAGTCGACTGATAAGGATTTAGCATCGGTTCAACCCAATTCATCTCTTCTTTAGGAGCATAATACCCACTCATAAAACTGCAGTAAACAGTACAACCAACAGAGCTTTAGACATCTAGTTTACAGTATAATATAAACCCTGGTATTAACATTACAAGAGTTATTAAGTCACGGATATGAAATAATCCCAACATTACTAATACACTCTATTCAATACTATACTCTTATACACTGATCACTACATACATCAAACTGTTACTTTTCTTATAAAGTTAAAGATTTTACCTTTGGAGATCAGACATGGCCTTTTCAACCTCCCAGCTACAAGGAGCAGAACCAAAAACAGAGTCATAATAAGGAGACCCTTGTGTTCCTTTTTCATCAACCTCATCAAAAGGTTCAATATCAAGAATCTTAGAGTTTGAACCATAATCAATACACCTATTCTTAGTCCAAGATTCTCCAAAGGGTGTTTCACAAATTGATGATAAAGAAGGGGGGGAGTGGAAATTGGAGTCCCTAAGGGTGGGTAGGGTTGGGGTAGTGAAAGAATTGTTGGAGTTTGTACTTGTAAAGAGTGGCAACATGGCTCCTCCTCCCATTTTTTTCCTCTATACTTTAAGTCAACCTGTGAGAGTGCAGGTATCTACACAATTTTCTTGATAAACAAGAAAAAATTAGGTGTAGTATTCTTTGTTCGTATTGGATAAGATATTTTGAGCAATCGCAAGTCACTATTAATTATGTAAGTTATTTTGAAATTATAATTTCTGGACTAATTTATCTCAATCAGAATTGAGATAAAATAATATCAAGTTGAATGGAATAAGATAAAATATTCGGATAAATTGAAAATTTTGCTATAGTATCAACTTATATCGTCTATCATATGCAATATGAATTTTATTTTAGAGTTAATTTTAAAATATCAAACGCCAGGTAACAACCTAGCAAGTTAATTTAACTCTAGAATTAATATTAGTCGCTCGCAAATTAAAGTTACAGTAATTTTGCAAAGTAGTTAGTACGGCAGTTGAGCGGGTACTAAACAATTTGACCCGTTTCAAGAAACCGATCCGTTTAAATATTTCATAAAATATTTTAAGAAAAAATGTCTGAAACATTTCTTCCACGCCGGAGCAGATTTCCACAGGGTTTAACCAAAAACCCTAAACCCCCATGGCTCGATCAGCTAGATCCTCTACGACGCGCCTATTCTATACCCTCTGCTCCTCAACCAAAAGGACGCCGTTGACTCCTCAACACCCACCGCCAACCCCAGTCGCCGCCTTATTGGCCGGAAACTTCCAGCTGCGCCACTACGCTGTCAGCAGTGCCACCGCTAGAGTGAGAGAGGAGAAAGATGCGGTATGGAGGGAGTCGCTCGAAAAAGTACGGAATATTGGGATTTCAGCTCATATTGACTCCGGTAAGACCACACTGACAGAGAGGGTACTGTTTTATACGGGCCGGATCCATGAGATCCATGAAGTTAGGGGTAAAGATGGAGTTGGTGCAAAGATGGATTCCATGGATTTAGAAAGAGAAAAAGGGATTACTATACAGTCTGCTGCTACTTACTGCACTTGGAAGGACTACCAGGTATTAAAAAAATGTTCTTTTCGACCTTCAAAAGTTTGTTACTACTAGTAGTATTTATTATTTTACTCTCAGCAGTTTTTCTTTTTCAAAATTATTGTTTTCTTGTTTGAATGGAGAGGAAGTAGCTAATTTGGTATTGAACACTATTGATTGCTAATCTTAATCATTTTCGCGCCTGGGTTTTAAAATTGTTTATGTTGCTTGTAACAAAATTGATTAGAACTGGGAAATGGTTTGATTTATTGAAATTGAATTGTCAAAGGCTAGTGGCGCACTGTTCGAAACTCGTGTATAATGGCCCAACCCCTCTACCCTTCTCCACTTAACTTACATGATTTTGTATGTGGCAAGGTATGAATCTGTGCCATGAGCCGTATCCACACCAAGTGCTGTGCTCATACCACTTGACTAAATCCTGAAGGCAAATACGTTAGGGTTATTCCTACTGAAAGTTTCTCTCTTTCATTGCTGGTTGGCGTTTCTGCCTGCAGAATATAAGGAGGTAAATGAAGAGAATGCGAGGAAAATTGGTTTCCTCTCATTATCTTGTTGGTAGTAGATAGAAAGTAAAGAATATGCTTATAGCGTTTTGTGGGTTCTGTTGGAGAAAGATATGTATGTCTATTTCC
>JAJOOH010011450.1:0-10893 GCA_029582605.1 Solanum gracilifrons | reverse complement strand
ATACCCTAGTTATTTCTCTTATCTTGATAACAACCTAAGTTGAGTTTGATTATTGATTACTTATTAAGTTCTTGCTATTTGTTTTACACAAACACAACTCCCCTTTTTATTATCTGTTTCTGGAAATAACTTGACTAATTGAATATAATTGTTAGTTAAAGTAAAGTCTAAACCATTTTCCTCGTGGGATCGATCCCAACCTAGAAGTTGGGTTCTTTACTTGATAATGATCCCTTATACTTCTGTAAGGAGGTGTAATTTGAGCGTATTAACTATCGATTGATTGCAAATTGATATGAACCGCTTTGAACATGTCTTCAACCTCATTGAACCATTGGATCTAGTCGAATGATGTAGGGCTTTATGCGGAAGCTTACAATTGCAAATCATATGATGATAAATTAAACGACACATAAAACTATACTAAAAGAAACATATATTATTATATGGTTTGGTGAATGGACCCACATAATTTAAAACTAATATTAAAAATAGAAATTGTAGGGAGAAAAATCTCCCCATAAACAAAACTCTTAAACAACTATTTATTGTTGATAATCTTGTATGGGAAGAGGAGTCTTTAATTTATAGAGTTCCAAATTTTTCCTCCAAGGAAGGAATAACCCAAATATGGAAGAACATTATATTTTCCTTTCAGGAAAAGTTAAAAGATTTATGGTAATACTTTGACTTTCTTCGAGTGAAAATAGAAAGAAAATCATGGCAAAACCCTAAATTCAAATATTGAATACATAGATTGAATCCTACCAAATGATGGATTAAATAAAATCACAACTAATACATAAATTTATTTTCTCTAACACATCATACAATCGACCCTTTAGAAACATAATAAATCAAAGTTACTTTAGTCATAACTCCTTATATTCTCAAAACAATGGAGAATCATATGTTTCCATTGTAATTGACACCATTTTAGATGACTATAACGATTGAGGGGTTGTAAAATCAGAGAGCACTAATGTTTCTAAGAGATAAGGATTAGATGGTACTGTTATTTTACTCAATATTGCTCTGTTTATAATACTATATCCGTTTTAATTTATTTGTCTTACTTTCTTTTTTAGTTCGTTTCAAAAAAAATATCTCTTTTCTTTTTTAACAACTCTTTAATTCTTACTTTCCAAGTAGGGGTGGGCATTCGGTATTCGGTTCGGTATTTCTAAAGCTCGAGATTTATAATTCGATATTTGGTAGTTGAATGTAGATATCAATACCAAACAGTCAAATTTCGGTTCAATAATTCGGTAATCGATAAATCAAAATTCGGTTCGAACAAATATTCGGTAATACAATTGTCATGACCCAGGGGTACCCCCTAGATGTAACAAGGCGTACAAGACCCCGAGAGGCCTCATACAAGCCCGTTAGCATATCACAACATAAAGTAATAGAAATGAGCGGAAATTAAAACATTATCCATAAACTCAAAGTCTTTTATAAAACAAAGCGGAAGTCTATTACACTTATCTCAAACCATCTAAAACATAAATATCTTTGGGACGCAGCCAATACAATAGTTCTAAACATAAAATGAAAGATAAAGGAACATGCTGGTCAAATCCTCAAATGCTATGAGGACTCGCCAAAACCTCAATCATTGTTTCCACTATGATCCTAGCCACAAGGGTGAAAGTCAATATCATCGAAACCTACATTTGATAAGAATATATGCAAGAGTATGCGTCAGTACAAAACGTACTAAATATGATAGCTGCATAAATCATCAACATATGCATTAGTCAACATAAGACAAATACCATAATCATAAGAGATAACAACATAAGTCATAAGCATGGTTAATACACTTAAATCATCATGACATAAAAGAATACTTCATAAGCAAACCTCAAAGCATACAAAGCCAAGTCATGGTTAATCCTTCATTAATCTTACTCATCAAAGTAGACCACCTAGGGTCATCCTTCAAGCTCGTCAACTTTTATTCCCATCTTTATCTTATCATTCATAGAAAAGGGTAAACACTCCTAGTCACACATATTAAGAAAAGCAACTCTAGAAACAATCCAAGCTAATCATGTATTATATAATGACCATACCGAGTTCTAAAAAGTCGTTCTCAGAATATCATCATCTTTCACCATCATTTGGTGCTAACCCAACCTAAGATCAATCTTAGAAAGGTAACTAACTCTTTGGAGTTGGTCAACACTTGAATTCATTTCTCTCACCTTAACTAGGTGGTACATAGAGGCATAACAAAAATGCAACCTACCCATCCCAAGTATGACATCAACAAGCACATCAAATATCAAGGCCACAAATAGCATTACAAAAGATAAGATAGTACCGGAACCTAAGAAAGCATTAACATCACATAAAAAGGCTCTAAACATACAAGGATCCACATTTGGAGCACACTCATGGTCACCTCTAGCTTGGAGAGCACAAAATCGGTTTTGCTTAGGAGCATTGGAACCCGAACCTCTAGGAGGAACTTGCTTGCCCTCTATTCCTCTAGCCTTTGCCTTTGGACAATTTCTTATCTTTTGACCACTTTCACCACAACTAAAGCAACCCTCTATGTCGGCTAAACATTTACCCTCATAGCTCTTTCCACACGTAGCACAAGTAGGCCATAGGGATTCACTACTAAGTCCTTGAGGTTTAGGGTTAGACACCCTATCTTCATTATACTTAGGAGCATTGGAAGAACCTTTCCCAAAAAACCTTTGTCGATTTCTAGAACGATCATGTCTATCAGACCTATCATAAGAGGGATTATCATCATCTATTCTAGACTTTTTTTTTTCTCCCTAGATCTCCATTTTAGCTTCTCCTTTTCAATTGTTGGCAATAAGTCATAAGACAAGCAATATCCATGTCATTAATGAGGATAGTCATACGACACTTTTTCACTACTAGCTCAGACACACCCGACATAAACTTACTCAATCTCGACCTAGGGTCGGCCACTAGGATGGAGCATACTTAGACAATTGAAAAACTTAAGAGCATATTTCTTCACACTCATATTTCCTTGACGAAGGTTAAGAAACTCATGAAACTTTGCTTACCTCATCTCATGGCTTAGCTCTTCGCGCATCCCGCAGGCTTTTTTATAGAGAGAGAGTAAGGGGGGCGGCACGGAGGATTGGTCCGCTCCGAAAAGCTCAATCCTCACGGTAATAATTATGCCAATTCTGCCTAAAAATAAATAACCTATCAAGAAATGCTGATTTAAACACTTCCCACTCTACGGGACCCGCTTGTACCGGCCTTGCCTCTTTTTATTGATTGTACCATACTGGGCAACACCTGTCAATTGATAAGCGGCCAATTCCGCCTTCTCTACCGAAGTCACTCCCATAATAGCTGACACCTTATAAACCTCATCCATGAACTCTTGAGGATCCTCCTCAACCTTTGAACTATATAATACCGGAGGGTTCATTCTAGTAAAGTCCCTCACTCTTGATGTCATCGTATTCACATTAAGGTTCACGGGGGCTACCACATCTTTATTAACTTCTGTCGTCATGGCTTGAGCCAACATTTTAAAAGCCGATCTAACCTCCGCATTAGTCACATTCTAAGTCATAGGGTCAACCGGAGCTTGTGGATGAGCTTCTTGATCCATATTGCCTTCCTCATTCCTTCTAGCATTAACCCTTGTAGTATCCATATGCTGAAGACCATCGGGTAAGGATTAGGAGAAAGACCTTATAGAGTTAAAATCTATGGCACGACTTAGAGTAATGAAAAAGTGAAGTTTCCTAAGCATCTTGTAGCCTCTCATTCATAAATGTGGCGCGCTTCACACTTATGAACAAGACTCTACTGGACGTGGTTTTGAGACGTCCTAGAATCATTCTAAACCTTGTGCTCTAATATCAAATTTGTCATGACCCAGGGGTACCCCTAGATTTAAAAAGGCGTACAAGACCCCGAGAGCCCTCATACAATCCCCTTAGCATATCACAACAAAAAGTAATAGAAATGAGCGTAAATTAAAACATTTTCCAAAAAAACTCAAAGTCTTTAATAAAACGAAGCGAAAGTCTATTACACTTGTCTCAAACCATCTAAAACATGAATATCTTTGGGACGCATCCCATACAATAGTTCTAAATATAAAATGAAAGACAAAGGAACATGGTGGTCAAATCCTCAAATGCTATGAGGACTCGCCAAAACCTCAATCCTTGCTTCTAATAAGATCCTAGCCACGGGGATGAATGTCAATATCGCCGGACCCTACATTTGATAAGAATGTAAGAAAGAGTATGAGTTAGTACAAAATGTACTAAATATGTAGCTAGCATAAATCATCAACATAGACATTAGTCAACATAAGACATATACCATAATCATAAGAGATAACAACATAAGCCATAAGCATGGTTAATACACTTAAATCATCATGACATAAAAGAATACTTCATAAGCAAACTTCAAAGCATACAAAGCCAAGTCATGGTTAATCCTTCATTAATCTTACTCATCAAAGTAGACCACATTGGTTCATCCTTCAAGCTTATCACCTTTTATTCCCATCTTTATATTATCATTCATAGACAAGGGTAAACACTCCTAGTCACACATATCAAGGAAAACAACTCTAGAAACAATACAAGCTAATCCTGCATTATACAAGCAAATCTCATAATAAAACATACTTACAATACTTCCTTGAAGTAACCATGATTCATCATAAACATGCTACCTTGATTAGAGACTTGTCCCTTCCTAGCTATTTTCATCATCCATAGAAGAGTACCTCTTTAGTACTCCAATACAATTCATTACACATGAATGGTTACAATTTACCAATTCAAGGCTACCAAGGAAAACCACCACATCATGCTAGACGAAGCTATCATGGAAGAAATAATCTCATGCAAGTCCAAGATATACAAAGAAGGGTACTATTTCTCAACCCAAGCTACTAATGACATGATTTGGCCTAACAAGCCATGCTATCATGGAAGCATCCTATTATGCTAGTTCAAGCTAACCTTTAAAAAGGTATGATTGCTCAATCCATGAGATCTTCTACTCAAGCTACCATGCATGGTCTTGTCTTACCAAGTCAACTTATTCATGAAGGGATCTTATGTCACAATTTCAAGTTATCCTAGTCTAACATGCTTGATTCATTTTATGTGAGAAAACCTTTCAACCTAGAATCATTTTATGTGAGAAAACCTTTCACATTATACATTCATGCATTCATGGTATATATTATGTGGGTAAAGTCTTTCCACAACAATTCTATTTGCAATGCAACATTCAAGGTATAAACTTTACTCACAAAGCCTCAACAATCATTGTCCATCATGCAAGCCTTACTCTAAAAGCCCTAATAATCATAAGTCATCATTCATGCTTTACTCTCAAAGCATTACATCTCATAAACATCATATATGCCTAGCTCTTAAGACAAGTTTAATCATAATCTCTCATTTATGCTTTACTCTTAAGCAATTATAGTCATAATTCATCATATAGGCCCAACCTCAATCAAATCATAAATCATCATGTATACCTTAATCTAATTCAATTCATGTTTATATGCTAAACTCTCAAGAAATATACTATACATATCATCAATCTTAGAAGATTACATCTAAATCCTCAATTTCTCCTTTCATGGCATAAAACTCATTTACATCAATTCATCTTTCTAGACATGGGTTAGGCATGGGTACATGTAATTTCATCCTAAAAACATGATTTACTAACAATTCAATCATAAACAATCATTATCCACTCAATTGGATCAATATTCATCATAACCCACAACATTTGAAAAAAGCCTAACTAGAATTGGGGATTTCATTTTCACAATTGGGGAAAACTAAAGAACTCCATAGATGAAAGAAGTCCATGGATGAAGAGCTATCATACCTTGATCACAAAGCCCACAAAAGCTTGAGGATTGGAGGCTTGACCTTGATCCTAGCTTCATACTCTTTCTTCTTCTTCGAGTTCTAGAGAGAGAAATATTTGAGAGGATGAACTTTGGGATTCTTTTGGGGTTTTTGAAATAATGACTTAATTGGTGAGTTTAAAGGGTTAAAATAACTTATATAGGTGTACTAAGTCTAGGCAAAACTACCTCATTTTATTCTGACTTAAATAGGAATTACCCAAAATAGCCTTCACTAGGCAGCCTGCTCCAGGTCTCACGGCCCTTCAAGGTGACTGTGGTCCCTTGACCAGTGGTTAGGCCACCTTGTCTTGGCCTCCATGAGTTGAAGGAATCACCACAAGCCTTCCCACGGTCGTGGTCTTCACCACTGACCGTGAAGTGGCTCGTAAAGGTGAGCCCAACTTGAGGCAGCCTTGGTGAGCTACTGCCTCACCACCACGGGTGGCACCGCAGGGCGTGGTGGCCACCATGAGCCATCAAGGCAGTCGTGGTGATGGGCAGTGCTTTGGCAAGCCTTGGGCAGCCTTGGCCCTTGCCTTTTTCCCTTGGCTTTTGCCCCTTGTCTTGGCTTGTCACCCTTATGCTTAGCCCTAGTTGGCCTACTAAACTATGGGGTGTTACAACCATATTGAAGATAGAATCGAATATATGATGAATTTAATACTTTTTAAAAATTAAATTTAACCGGTTGGTGAATTTTTTATTGGTAAATATGCATAATAAAGAAAATCTAAAGCTAAAAATGTGATACAAAAGTAATGTTTAATAAAGAGAATTACTGAGAGTAGTTAAAAATTTAAAATAATTAAACTTTTATACTTTGAATCCATTAAAAGCAGTGAAATAGAACTAAGAACTGCTTAAACATGATTTTGTCTTAAAGTGAAAACAATCTAGTTACCACATCAACAAGATAATGACAAATCTAAGTGTTTCTTTTTTGCATTGTACATGTTCTCCTTCCCCCTATTCTTTATTCCATTTCCCAGAAAATCAAACTTGTTGTTCATCAAAATTTAGTCATAATAATGAAGAGAACCTGAAAATATATATGTAAAAAAGACATTTTTTATAAGTCCCAACTATATATGCTACATTATCAATCTCATTAAGAAAACTTCAAATCATGTTATTATATCAAAAATAAAATATTTTATACCTCTTTTAAGACATGAGTAAATGAGTAATTATCTCGTTTAACTATTTCTTGTTACAATGTTACAACTTTGATCAAAGAGGGGTGACACAGTTTTTGCAAAAACTATCTAGTAATCAATCATTTCGCATATTATTGAGATTTTTACCTTTAACACTTAAGAAGAGAAAACTCCTACTAAAGTTTAGTAATTTTATATGGTATCCTAAATCACCTTGACAGTAAGTCAAATGGTTAACAAAAGATAAATTATAGGATATAAATAAGTTTGAAAGTACCTTAGTCAATGCGATTAGAAATCAAGAAAGATGAGATCTCTTGAGTTATCTGTCATATCAGAAAATAATATAAGGTATCATACAATTGAAGCAAGTAAAAGAAAATTAAATAAAAGCATAACACAAAAATATACCAAGTTCAAGTCACATAAGATCATCAAAATCTTCTTCAACGTTAACGGGAAGAGGATCACTTCGATACCAATCTTGAAGACACACAAGAGCTTGCACCAATTTCAGAGTCAAGCTCCTAAATGAATTGATAATACGATTTCCAATACTAAATGCACATTCTGATGCCACATTAGAAATCAGTATTGCCAACATATCATGAGTCATCTCGGCAAGAACTTCACATCTAGAAGCTGCATTTAACAAAATATTAAAATCATCATCATTAGGCTCTTGTTCTTTAACTAAAATACTTTTTTAAGTTTGTCTTACCATCCAAACCCATAGCATCTTGTTTTTTTTCTTTTCATTTCAATTCTATTTCTCACTTTTGATGATTTAGTGCTAGATATATCAGATGTCTCACTCGATGAATTGGATAGAGAAGATCTATGTTGAGATGCGTTAGAGAATTTTGTTACATACTCTGCAAATAAAGATTTCATGCAAGTCTCCAATTCATATTTTAGTTTACTCCCTTTTTCCTCTCCATACATATCCTCAAGTGTGTCTCCCGCATATGCTAGATTGTTACGAGGATCTAAAATTGAGGCTATAAAAAATAGCTTATTCATTTTTTCAGGAATACCCCAATACTTAACAAATTTTTCCTTCATCTTTTCTACAATTTTTGCTAACGCAGGATCATCATTTTCCATACATTTCTTTAAATGGTTATGAAGCTCAACTATATCTTCAAAGTGAACATTCGAAGTGACATAGAGTGAACTAGAAACTTTCGACAGTTAGATCATAAAATATTTTAAGAAATATGACCATGTTTCTCACATTTTGCCAATCATCACTTTCAAGTCCACCTGCAACACTTCCATCAGCTTCACAAACATTAGTAGCAAGATAAGTTGACAATCCATTATCTTCAAGATCATACCTATCAAATACAGTCTCAAAATGTTGTGCAGTATCCAACATCAAGTAGGTAGAATTCCACCTGGTAGGAACATCCAAACATAATGACTTCTTACATTCTATGTTTGTGAGTTCAAAACATTCCTGAAATTTTCTAATCCTTGTAGGAGATAGTCTGATATACAGAGGCGAACCCAGGATTTGAAAAATTCGGGTGCACCAATATTAAGCTAAAAAGAGTTATAAAAAAAAGGTTCTACTTGGATTGAACCGTGGTCATTTGGGTGGATTTGTTAAGTCATACCACTAGTACAAGCACCATTTCATACTTTTTGTGGAGGCACTATTAAAAATATTTAGTTTTTGTCAGTTTCTCAAGATAGACATACATATATATACATGATTTTTTCGGAAGTTAACGGGTGCACGTGCGCACCTGTACAATAGCATGTGGGTCCGCCTCTGCTGATATACTTCATTATTTGCCTAACACGTTTGATAGATGCACCAATTTCTTTCCTTTCATCCTGTACAATAAGATTGAGAAAGTGAGTCATACATCTCACATGAAGATGGTTACCAAATTTCATGGTAGATCCCTAATTAACAAATTGTTTGTGTAACTCTTTTGCCATGACATCATTTGAAGAAGCATTATCTACCGTTATGGTGAAGTTTTTCTCCAATTTCCAATGAACAGAAATTTACTAACTGAACGGGTGGGTCATTTCATCACCCTTATGACTGAAAGTTGAAAATTGGTTTATGCAACACCCAATCACTATCAATAAAGTGCAACATTAGACACATATAATTTATTCTTTGTAAAGAAGTCCATGTGTCTGTAGTTAGACAAACTCTTAGTGATGTTTCTTTGATAGAAGTTGAGTTTTTCTCATAAATTTCTTAAAACCTTCTTTTTCTACAAAACTAAAAGGAAGCTCATCAACAATTAACATCTCAACTAAACTCCTCCTGGATACCTCTTGATCAAAACTCCAAACTATCCCATCACCTTTTTTACCTTGTATTAGAAAGTTCAAACACTTTTGACTAGAATTGATATTGTCAACCTTATTTGGATTTTTATGACATATTTTTAAATGGTTATTCATTTTTAGTTGGAGCTTTAAGAAATTTACCACAATACTTACACTTTGTTTTTATAGTTTCATCTTGCAAGAACTTCTCAAAATGCTGCCAAACAAGAGATCATGGGATCATGGATTTCCTCTTCATTGTGACTTGATTATTTTCTGGTATTAAATTGAGAGACTCAATAATAGATGTGCTATTACACGTAGCCCCGCCGATTGTTTGACTTGACTCACCTTCCATCTAAGCAAAATTTGTAAGAGAAAATCAATATGTTGTCTTAATTTTTTTTTTGAATTAAAGATTTGACGACGGAAGTAATAACATAATGAAGAGGAAATATATGGGAAAAAAACTATATATACTGCCCCTAGCGATGAGTTTAGATATAAGCTTAGAACTAATAGGAATATAAGATAAAATTGTTATCATACCTTGGCTACAAAGAAGATTGGTACCATAAACTGTAAAAGATTGAAATTTAAAGCAGACGAGATCTTGATTCTTGCGTCGCGTGAGTCCTAAAAGCATGATGATTGATGAATGATTTTTTGCCGTAAGTTATTACTTTGTAGGCTACGTTAACAGGTTATAAACTCCAAAGAATCAAAAGACTTTTGCCCTAAGCCTAGTACATAATTTTTATATTTTATGCTATTATTTGAGTATTATCTATTGGGCTAATTATATACACAATATATATGGGCTATAAACTTATAATAGCTATATGGGGTGGACCCTAATTTTTAATAAATAATTCGATATTCAGGAAATACCAAATCGCAAATGGTATTGATGTCGCATACCAAACTCAAACTCGAATATCATAATTTTAAAATCTTACTCTCAAATACCATACCAAATACCGAATTATCGAATATCAAATTATCAAAATTTCGGTTCAATTCAATAATTCAATTTTTGATATTTTATGCTCAGCCCTATTTCCAGGTGATATGTTGAGACCACAAGATTAAAAGACAGTGTAATACATTCTATCTATCTCAAGTTTAAGACCACAAGATTGGAAAATATTATTTACTTTCTTAAACATGATATCAAATTTAAATCAGACAAACAAATTTAAATGGAGAAAGTATATATATTATCACGTTTATGAATGGTTGTTGAAATTTCCTCTTCTTGAAAAGTATGTGTAACACCTCGGTCATAGAAAAAGCTAATTTTAGAAAAAACTAAATTTGAAAGAGCTAATTTGAGATTTGTGCTTGTTGGGTTCTGAAGGGTGATTAGGGCATCATGCGGAAGCTTACAATTTGCAAATCATATAGTTGATAAATCAGCTAACAAAAAAACTTATACTAAAAATCAAAATATTATTATATCAAAACTAATATAAAGAAAAACATTGAAACTTTAGAGAGAATAAATCTCCCCATAAACAA
>JAJOOH010011448.1:0-10444 GCA_029582605.1 Solanum gracilifrons | reverse complement strand
GGGCACCTATACACTACACAAATTTCTTTACGCAATAACCATAAGTTTACATTTCATACACATTTCAAACACAATGTTTATGAAGAAAATGATATAAATTATATTCACATTTCACACACACTGCATACACATATTATTCACACACACTCCATATAAAAATTTCTTTCCAACAATAACCCTTAGTTCATATTCCACACACATTTCATACACAATGTTTATAAAGAACATTGTATACATAATATTCACATTTCACACACACTCCATACACATGATATTCACACACAGTTCATACTTTTATCATTCAAAAAAATTCCAAGGGCACCTATACAATACATAGTAGTTAAAAAAAATCATACATTATTTTTGACATTGCACACACTGCATACCAATTTTTTTGACACACACTCCATATACATGTTATTCACAAACACTGCATACTCTTATTATTCAAAAAATACCATGAGTACCTATATACTACAGAGTATTTAAATTATGCCATACAATTTGATAACAATGTTAATAGTTAATATGCATGTCAATGTTGTATCATTAATAATAAATTTTAGAAAAATAAAAACTTTGAAAACAACAATAATAATAATGTGATATAACAAATGTTGGGGTTTTGGTAATTCATGTTCATCCTTTTTTGTTTTTCTTCTTGAAGAAGGTTTTGATGTTTCAAGAACATCAACATTTGTTGATTTTTTTTGTTTTCTTCTTTTTTCTTTGAGCAACAAAATCAGAATCTGAGTCTGAATCAGACTCTGGAGGGGTTTCAACATGTTTTTTCCCCTTCCTCTTGTTTCCCCTTCGATTTGTCGGAGTCAAACTTTGGTTTGCTTCATTAATTTTGTCTTTTTGATTCTTCGAACGAGATGGACCAACATTGGCAGGAATTTCAACAGATTTTGGAGGGGGAGTTTCAGACAGTATGTTAAAAGGATGGAGCATGAGCATCATCGATTAAGGTTTCATCAAATCTGGGGCTCTTTCTTGGAGTTTCCATCGATTTCTTAGACATGATTAATCGGTTTGATTTTGGAGTGTTGGTGGATTTTGGCGGTTTCATTTTGGAGAAGATGAGAAACAATGGAGAGAGAATGATAGTGGGTGGTGGGTTGAGGCGTGTGTGAGTGAAGAAACGTGTGGGGTTGGGGGTGGGGTGTATGATTGGTGAGGGTAACGGTAAACAAGGAAAAGATATTGAGTAAATCCCTAAATTTGGGTAACTGACATTTTTTTTAAAAAAAGGAAGTAAAAAACAAATTAATTACCTATTATTAATTAATAGTAAAAACCTATAAATATATTAATGATTTATTAAATAAATATAATTTAACTTTAAAATAAAAATAATTTTAACTGATATGTCATAAGTAATATGATATTTATAATCCATCGACAGGATGGGTTTCATTTGGTTCTCTTTGGGATGATAAATGACCTACTTAACTCAGTGGTTAGAGTACTTCTTTCATACGGCGGGAGTCATTGGTTCAAATCCAATAGTAGGTAAAACTTATTAGATACCATAACCAGTAAATATTCTGTTATAATCAAAAAAAATTTAAAAGTAGGTTTAAAACTCGTAATATTTACTTTTAAATGTGTATATGGGGTGATTTTTCCTAAAATAAAATAACCCTTTTTCTTTTGCCTATAGAAGGTACTGCTGCGTCACTCCCTAAATCAATTTTATAAAAATTACAAACATCTATGAGTTTACCAAATAAAACTCATAGGATATCAAAAATGAATTCATTTATCAAATTATCTGAGAATCACAAATACAAATATTTTATTTATAATTTCTTTATTATATGATATACTAACACATCAATTTGATAAATTTGTGAAGTATAATATCTACAAATTGATAGAAATATGAATATGAACTGACTTATGTATATAATATAATTTGAAACTGACTTATTTAAGAAAGAATTAGCATCTTCCTCCTTTCTTTTTTTCTTTCAATTCCTTTTGAACTTTGTTCTAAAATATCCACTAATTTTCAATATTCTTCCTTCAAATTTACTTTTGACTACTTGTTTTGTTGTGTGATTTAAATTAGGAGTGTTCACAATTCACAAAGCATAACATAAAAAACTATCAACTGATTGTTTATCTAAACCTCAACAATGATAGTAATATTGAATAAATAATCAACTTGTTCTCAATAACATATCAAATATCAATTGTTACCTATGACCATATATAATTTCAAAATTAAAGAGAAAATTAAATAGGAACCTATCCATTTATAAGAAAAATAAATGCATCTTTTAAATTACTAGAGAAATAATTTATGACTCACAATTTGCCTTACAATTTCATAAATTTATATAACAAGTTTCACTACTTTTTGCTTTCTTTAATTTCGTTCTTTTTATCCTTCCTCAAGGTTTCTTGTTTTTCTTTGGAAAAATTGAATTTATTGCATTAATATGTTCATCAATTCCCCAATCCCCATAGTAGCTGGCTGAATTAATCTTGCTGAAATTTCTTGGTTCATCACTCTTTTTTTCTTCAATGGTTGCCAAAGACATCATGACTTGTGGTGAATCCATTTTAAGATGGAAAAAACAACAAGAAGAAGAAATAAATTGAATCTTATACAATTATACCTGGAGGATTTTTTAGGACAAAAAAAGATAATTCACATATATTTACTATATATATAGCTATGTTATTAATTACTATCAAATCTACCATCATTTCGAAATCTTGAAGTATCTCTTATTTATTTTCTGGATAAAATTACATCTAGATAAAATTTGTGATATGTTCGAGTGCCAGTAATTGTAAATGCAATTATCTATTGTTTTGTTTTCATGTACGATATTCAATATTTGTATTGTAGTCTGACTAATTCGTATTTGCATGCGTATGCCCCATTTGTGAAAAATGATAAAGTTGATTTTTGGAATATCATAGATTTTTCTAGTATTGTTTTTCGAATAGTCTAGTGTAGTACCTAGAATAATTATCTTAAAGAAATATCTAGATAAATCTAGAGAAGTTGCCTTGAAGAAATATCTAGATATTCTAGATAGTTAGTATTTGTAGTAAAAGATAGAAGATGTTGTAATAACTAGAACCATCCCACACAAGTATAAATAGGGGTGGCCTTAGTCATTTGTATGTAACCCAAAACCCCAAGAACAACCAAAACAAAGACAATTCAAGAGTCTTCTTCCATAAATAAGATCTCATTTCTTGCTTCCTCTTCCTTAGTTGAATCTTTCAATCTTAGTTAATGATCTTGGGCTAGCAGAAGGTTCCTCGATTATACTTCTCTTATGTTATTCTCTACGTGGTATCAGAGCCATAGTTGTATATTGGCTTGTGAGTTTTATTTCAAGATCGGGTTGGTAGTAGATTCAACTAGTTTGTGTAGATGGATTTTAGCGATCGTGTTAATGGACTAGGGATGAAGTTGTTGAATTAGTCCAATTACAAGGTATGGAAGACATGTATGGAATCATACCTTGTGGGCGAGAATTTGCGGAATGTTGTTAACGGGAGTAACACAAATCTATTGATGACGGACCAAAAAATAGCAGTGCGTACAAGAAGTGGAAGCAGATTAATGCGAAGGCGGAGTTCATTCTAAAGAGGACAATCTCCTCCGATTTATTCGACCATACTTTAAAGTGTAAATCAACTCATGAAATATGGAGGACCCTCGATCGTTTGTTCATCAAGAAGAATGAAGCTCGATTGCAGATATTGGAGAATGAATTGGCTAACACCACTCAATGTAACCTTTCTATCACTGAGTTTTTTTTTTAAAATTAAGAACTTAAGTTACGAGATATCTTTGTTGAATCCAGAAGAGGCTATTTCTAAAGCATGAATGAGAAGAATAGTCATTCGTGGTTTGAAACCTGAATATATTCCATTTGTGACGTCGATTCAAGGATGTGCTTAACAGCCATCCTTGGAGGAGTTTGAAAATTTGTTGTCGTCACAAGAAATACTAACCAAGCAGTTGGCTAGTGTATTTATCAAAGAAGGAGAACAAAATGCACTTGTAGCCAACAAGAGGAACTTTAAAGGAAAAACAAGACTTATACCACACTCTCGATCCTTAGGTGGCTCACGCTCACCTGGAGAGAAGGAAGAGCCTTCTAACTATTATGGTAAAAAGCCTCTTAGATGTTATCGTTGTGGTGAAGTAGGGGACATAAAAATATATTGTCTAGCCAAAAAGAGCAATATGGCTCAAAAAGTTGCTGAAGAATAAGAAGAGTGGAGAAAGTGTTTAGTAACTGAGACTCGATCAATAGATGCCATGATTTTCATCAATCTTGAAAGAGACTAGACCGAGAATCTAGAATATAATATAGCCGATCACGTGGAGAAGCAAGAAACTGATGTTGTCGGCATGAAATAAGAAATTTTGAGGATGTTCCCAGTGGTGACAGGGTATCTTCTATTGAAGAAATCAAAGAGGAAGATCTTGAACATGCAATATCTAAAACTACATGTGCTAGTGGCAAACTTTACAAAGAAAGCATTGGGGAAGGTGTATTGGAAACAAAAGTATATGGTCAATTATCTGCAATATCAAGATCAACTAATGACTCAGAGCAAATTCTGAAAGCAGATGGAGAAAGTAGATATCAAATAGAGGAAGAAACTGATATTGAAATCTCAAAGACAAACAATATGATTTTTGAAAAGTTCTAAAGCTGCCAAAAAATCTATCGAGGAGATGATAAGAGAATATGGCAGTGGATCATATGGTGGTGGTGAGACTTCACAGGAAATTGATAGTGTTTCTCTGGATAATATAATTGTCGAAAAGTTAAGAGAAAGGGGGAGTCTGAAAACTCAACAAGGAGATAATCTACATGGATCAATTCACGATGAAGAATCATTATCATTTGAAGAAGCAAGAAGAGTCTGAAAGAAACTGTTGAGCACCAAAACGTGGCTCAAAGTTTCGTTTGATTTCTTCCACAACAAGTGCAGGGTAGTTTCCAAAAATTACTTTAAGGAGGAGTGTAAAAAATGAAAAAGTTGATTTTTGGAATATAATAGATTTATCTATTATAGTTTCTAGAATAGTATAGCGTAGTATCTAAAATAATTATCTTAAAGAAATATCTAGATATTCCAGAGAAGTTGCCTTGAAGAATTATCTAGATATTCTAGATAGTTAGATATTTGTAGTAAAAGATAGAATATTCTAGATGTTGTAATATCTAGAACCATCCTACACAAGTATAAATAGGGGTGGCCTTAGTCATTTGTATGTAACCGAAAAACCCAAGAACAACCAAAACAAAGACAATTCAAGAGTCTTCTTCCATAAAAAATTTCTCCTTTATAGCTTCCTCTTCCTTAACTAAATCTTCCAATCTTAGTTAAAGATCTTGGGCTAGACAAAGGTTTGTAACACCCCAGAAATTTTTTGAGCTAAGATTCGAACCATTCTTCGTTGTGAGTAGGATTTTTACAGAGTAATTTAAAGTTTCTTAAGTTTTAAGGTCACTAGATGTAAAACCTTGAGTTCCAAAAAGAACTAAAGAGAATTCATTCAAGTCATTCATAAGTTCTTTTAAGTTTTGGATCAACTTCAAACGACCATAACTCTTAGCACAGTATGAGTTAGATGGCCCATAAGATATCAAATGAAAGGTCTTTGAATTCTCTTTCCAACGCCACTGAGTTTGCTAAATTTTGAGTTAGTATGAGGGAGATATGCCCATTTGAGTTTATCCTGTCCAGTTAAGGAAAGTTGCCCGAATTAATGAGGGGTATTTTGGTCTTTTCCATATCCCACTAGCCTAGCTCATTTTATTAACCTTTTAGGGGTCTAAACTGAGAAATCAGTTTTAGTTATTCCTAAATTATGCTTAGGGTTTTGAGAGGAGTTCAAGAAGAGGAAAAGAGGAGAAAAGGAAGAACGATCAAGATTCTTGCAATCTTCGAGGGGTTTTCGCCAAGGATTCGATCCTAAGAGGTCTGTAAACTCTCACAGTGTTGGGTTCGTTCACCCACATGCCAATCATGTGATTTTAAATCCATAATTTTATTCTTGAGGTTGAATGATTTGGAGTCCTTGATGAGTTTCTTGAGTTTCGTTCTTAAATCGTTAGTGATGAGTTTGATGAGTTCTTGAGATGAATGTTAGGAGTTTGAGGGTTGTTTTTAAGTATATTTTCATTTACTTATGTTGGGTATTCGAATCTAAGTAATTTGAGAAGAAACCATTCGATTCTAGGCGAATTAGGGCAAAAAATCGAAGAAGAAAATTTGTCGAAATGTTCTAGGGAGGGGCTTGGGCGACGCGCCCCCGATGTGCCAAGGGGGTTGGGGTGGCGTACCCCTGATCTGCCAAGGGGGATGGTGCGGCGCGCCAGCAGTGCACCACATTTGAGTCTCTAAGGTCTAGGGAGGGCTGGCTCCCCGTGCCAGCAGTGTGCCAGGGTCGCTTGCCCTCACGCTTTTTCCGTCGTTTTCTCCGTCTGAGTCCTCTTAAAGTGTACCTTCACTCCCTTATGATTCTAACTACTCTAAACTACATTTAAACATAGAGAAATCCTATAACATGAATCATAACCCTTGAATTCATAATGCAAATTCAAGGTAGAGTTAAGAGAAAAGTCTTGAAGTTCTTTCGAGTCATTTTGAGAAGTCTTTTACTATATTTTAAAACTTGTTTTAAGACTTGAGTACTTGAGTATGAGAATGAGAAGAATGTATTAATGAGTCTACATTATTATTGAGATCCTTGAGTCGAGTCGTTAATGCCCATCATTCCGCATGAACTCCATAAATTGAGTTTCTTTGAGAGGAGTAGTATCTTCAAGTTCTAAGTTCTTGAATATTGAGTTCCTAATCCTTTTTGAAACTATATTTCATAATTATGGATTACCATGTGTTATACATGGAGGTCCTTGAGTTGAGTCGGTCATGCCCATAATTCCGCATGAACCCTATGAGTGGAGCATTCATGAGATGAGTAGTATCATAGAGTCCTCGAATTCTGGAGTTATTGAGTTTCGAATATTGAGTTCTATATATGGTTATTGAAAACCTTGAATTGAGTCGTTCACCTCTATAATTCAGCATGAACCCTATTTTGAGAAGTCTTTTATAATTATTTATAATCTGTTTAAAGACTTGAGTAAATGAGTATGAGGATGAGGAGAGTTGAGTTTCATTTTTAAAAATGAATATATGAGAACTAAGTATTCCCAAGAATAAATATTTTTACATTTAAAATGAGGGGAAACATCTATTTCCAAATGAGTTCACGAGGAGTTTGAGTAGTATCTCTTTTAAGAGAAATCTATTGAGTAATAATCTCAAAGTTTGAGGATGAGGAAATGTTTTTAAACATATGAGATAAGTTATATTTTGGGAGTAGGATTGAGCACCGATATGGGGACGAGTTCAGATAAGTCATAGTCCTCATAAACCATGTATCCAACGTGGGTAGAAAATGGTCATACATTTTAGATGATTCCTTATTGTTTTTTAAACATAGCTTAGTGGATCCACTTAGTTAAGGAGTTCTATACCACGACAAGGTATAGGACAATTCTGGAAGCGTGGGCGAGACGTTGTATCATCACATAGCTCATAGTGGTGGTTGTCGGTTAGGAAATCTCCCAAAATAAGAGTTATTATTGTATTTTTACATACAAATGAGTTATTAGTGTATTTTACATACAATTGAGTTGCTATCTATTGTTTTACAGTTTTTCATATATTGCATATTTTATTGTTGCTTTATCCTTGAGTATCTTGAGTTGAGTATCCTTGAGTTGATATCCTATTCTTGAGGGGAGTTTGAGTTGAGTTAAGTGAGTTTGAGAAGAGGTAAATATATTTTTTCTATCAGTTCAAGCTTATGTTTATGCTTTAGAATTCTCCTTACATACTTGTACATTCCATGTACTGACGCATTTTGGCATACATCTTTTATGATGCAGACATAGGTATTAAGGGTCATCAACAAGAGCTTCGTTGATGTCACTTGTAGTTCCAGTTAGCTATGGTGAGCCTCCTTGCTTCTGGAGGGTTCCATTTCTTAGTTTCAGTTTGTTAGGATGTCGTGGGTCTTGTCCCGATAATCCTTCTGTAATAGTAGAGGTTTCATAAATAGTTTAAAGGTCAAGGAGTCTATCATTATTTCCTTTGTTGTTGTAATGTTTTGAGTCCATGAGGTATTTAACTAATACTTGTTAAATTATTTTCAGACGATTATTGGAGTTGAGTTCAAATTAAGTTTTTAAAGTTATTTTTGCATTATGATTTTTCATTTTTCTTGAGTAAGTCTTACACTGAGTAAGGAGCCAGGCCAAGGGTTCGCTTGGGAACCAACAATGATTTTTGTGTGCCATTTATGTCCAGGGTGTAGTAGGGCTGGCAAAGGGACGGGGATGGGGACTAGGGGATGGGACGAAGGGGGACAGGACGGGACAGGGGACGCCTTGGTCGGGATTTTGGGGGGACCAGGATTGGGGGGATAAAAATCCGTCCCATCCTGTCCCATTATATATATGGGATGGGACGGGGTTTGGCGGGACGGGATGGGACGGGACGTGGGATTTTTATTTTTTTTATATGTTTATTTATTTGTATTGAAATTATATGTTATTGAATAGCATTTTTAGCTAATAAAAATGCTTAAGTTTTCAAATTTCAAATTTCAAGTTTCAAGTTTCAACTTTCAAATTTCAAATTTGAGAAGTTCAAATTTGTATTTTAAATATTTTTAAAGAATTTAACTTGAAATTTCAAATGTCAAATTTCAATTTTTAAATTAAGTATTTTAAAGTTAGTATTTTAAAACTAAAATTCAAATGCAAGACAATAGTTATATAAAAAATACTTGAATAAAGCCTTCAAATTTATTCAATAAAATCTAATTGCAACTTAGAACTTAGAAGTTACAATTTACAAATATTAGTGGAGTAACTAATATACGCAGCCACCTTCTAGGAAGGGTTCTGTTTCAATAAGTTCTCATATGTAAAACTAATGTTTGTTACAAATATTAGATGAGTAACTAATTTACGCGGCCAACTTCTAGGAAGGGTTCTGTTTCAATTAGTTCTCGAATGTAATCTAATATTTGTATTCTCCTTTAAAATTCAATTCTAATTGTCGCATCATATCGACAGTAACATCCTCCGGTGTTGGCAAACTTGTTAGAAACTCTTGTGACTCTAATTCATCATCACTAGATCCAATTACCGCATTAATCCAAGCTTCTTGTTTGGAACTTAACCTTGGCAAATTATAATTCCTCCTCTCGGCGTTGACCCAATCTCTAAATAAAACTGATGTTTCCAAACTCTCTTCCGCCAATGAATGTCTATGATCGCCAAGTTGAAACCTTGCAGCACTAAAAGTAGCCTCTGATGCAACTAATGAAGCTTGAATAGCTAGAACATCACGAACCATTTTGCTCAAAATTGGAAATGCAACGCTCCGCCTCCTCCACCATGCTAATAAGTCTTCATTGCCATCTCCGTCTTCCACTGTTTCTAAAGATTGATTAAGATATTCTTCAAAATCATCACGGTTAGTAGAATTAAGACCAAGAAAACCTTGCATATAACTTGAAATTCGAGCTTTACTTTGAGGATTAGAAGTTTAACCAACTTCTCCTTGAGTATTTCCTGTAGTTCTATATTTTTCATACAAAACTTTTGCTTCTACTTTTATGCTAGACTTACACATTTCACAAGTTGGATTTTTTTCCGGTAAAATTTCTAAAGTATCATAAAAAGTGTCAACAAGTCCCTGCACACCTCATAATTTATAGTCAGGATGAAGTAAAGTAGCTGTTAAAAAAATTTGAGGAATAGGAAAAAATTATTTTTAAAATTTTTCAATCATACCTTCAATTGCAACTCTAAATTTTTCAATTTTTTTGTATTTAGAAAATTGAATTGAAATAGCACAAATATTTATTAATACTGATGAAATAGTAGGATAATAAATTTCAGAAAACATGGTTGTAGCATCATAAAAAAGTCTTAAAAATTTTAATAGTTCATTAGTTTCTTCCCAATCTTCTTCACAAATTCTCTCTAATGGGTTAGCATTATGAGCATTAAACACCATTTGTATGGGTCCTTTATATTCGTAAGCAACTGAAAACATTTCGTAAAAAGAATTCTACCTTGTTTTAATATGTCTTGGAATTTTTCTTGGTGGCAAATCACATAGTACACAATGCTCATTAAATTCTCTAATTCTAGCAACTCTATGAGCATAAAAAATCCAGGCAACAACATATTCAATTTTCATACAACCACATTTAAATAATGAAATACCATCTTGTACAACTAAATTTAATGTATGTGCAACATATCTAACATGAAAAGAATTAACATCAATTGGACATAATCTAGTTTTTAACATACTGGCAGCGTTTGTATTATTAGATGCATTATCTAATGCGACAGAC
>JAJOOH010011447.1:0-11882 GCA_029582605.1 Solanum gracilifrons | reverse complement strand
TTGATAATTTCGCTTAACTGATACTAAATCAGTATATATATACTGTATTGGTATCATTAAGGTTTCTTGTTCAGAAATTACTTATTAATCAATGATACTATAAGAGTATATATGTATATTGTTGTGGTATCATCAAGGTTTGTTGTTAAGAAATTACTCATTAGTCAATGATACTATAAGAGTATATATATACTCTTATAGTATCATTGAGTATATATATATAAGAGTATATATATAAGAGTATATATATACTCTTATTGTATCATTGACTAATGAGTAATTTCTTAACAACAAACCTTGATGATACCAATACAGTATACATATACTGATTTAGTATCACTTCAACGAAATTATCAGCCTTAATGATACCAATACAATATATATGATACTGATTTAGTATCAGTTAAGCGAAATTAGTAAATGGGGTATGTAGTGTAATTATTTAGTGGGGTATGAATGTAAAGGGGTATATGTTTATAATTATTTTGCTATTATGGGTTATTTTCCCCTTCTTTTAGTGGGTCCATTTCAGATTTTTAGCAAGCCCAAGTATGAGGTATATACATTTATATGCCGCTATATACAAGGTATATTTATACTTTACTTATTTGTATATTGATTTTTTTTATATATATCTATGATACTATTTCAATTTAATATTTAATTAATACTAAAATTCTATTTACATTTTATATAAGATACATATTATTTTTAGTTTTTTTTGCCACATCTTTTATATATATATATGCTTTCATCTAGAGGTGTTGACGGGTCAGTTTGGATCGGTTATTGGTCAAAATCAAAACCAAACCAACTTAATCGGTTTTAAAATTATCAAAACCAAACCAAACTAAATATAATGCATATACATTTATCGGTTTGGTGGTTATCGGTTTTGATTTGGTTTGGTTCAGTTATTCAGTTATTAACCATTCCCAAAAATAAAAGAAACAATTCATTCAAAACGAAAAATAGTTAGAATGACTTAAATTACTGAACTTTCGATCACTAAATTAACTATCAATAAGCTTTAAAATTCACTATATTGGTCTAGAAGGAAGAGACAATAACATTTTCAGTCTCACAAAGAATTGTCATAAACACTCATATATATAAAATCAATAAGATAAATATTTTCATCTTAGACATTTTTGCTTTCAATAAGTAAATTATAAAGAAATTTTAATGAAATATATATAAGATCTTTAAAGTTGTTTATAAAAATAATATATTAAGTATGTATATTAATAAAATATATGTATATAATAAATCGGTTCGGTTCGATTATTTCTTTGGTTTTTTTGAATAAAACCACAACCAAATCAAATACTATCGGTTTTCAAAAATCTAAAACCAAGCCAAACCAAACCCAAATAAAATCGGTTTAGTTTGATTTTTCGGTTTGGATAAGTTTTTATCCAAACCGTGAACACCCCTACAGTTTCATCCATCTATGTTTTTAAAAATAAAACCATAATTTTCCGCATACTTTTCTAATAAGTATATATGGCTACTAAAACTTCTGTATATCGTAGGCATATATTTTTTGCACCTTATAATTTAGGGGTGTGCACTATTCGGATTAAACCGAATAACCAAATCAAATCAAACCAAATTTTTATTTGGATTGATTTTTTGGTTTTTCGGATTGGTTTTGGATTAATAAATTACTTTGTTTGGTTTTTTGGTTTGGTTTCAGGTTTTAAAATATAAAAACCGAAAAACAAAAAAAAACGAATTATATATAATTATATATATTTATATATATATATATATATATAATGTTTAGGCTTAGAATTAAGTTGGAGTTAACCACTTTTGTCCCTTTTTTGTTATTGCTTTTCATGATGATTACATTTATATTTTATGTTTGAGTTACATCTATAATAGGTATACTTATAAGTGTTGTGTTTTAAATTTTACTTATGATTTATATTAGAAAGTATACTTAAGAAATTAAATATTATTACTATGGTTATGTTTATTAATTATTGACATAACCGAATAACCAAACCGAAAAAAGCCGAATTGAATAGAGGAAAATCAAATCAAACCAAATTTATTTTGGATCGGATTGGGTTACACTTTTACAAAACCAAAAACCGAAAAATCAAATACACACCCCTACCTTATATATTTCTTTTTTTTTCTTTCAAAATTAATAAAATCTCTTCACATCTTCATTTTCTAACAAATAATGAACAAAAATATCCCTATTTATTTCTAAAGATTTTAAGGATTACTTTTGGATAGTCTCCGAGGGATGCTTAACACCTTTTCCTTAGAATAAATAAAAGGGGAATTTTAGCAAATAGCCACCATAATAAACTTAACTATGCTCCATAGCATAATTAGCATATTTACGGGCTGTAGCTATAGTTTAAGCTGTCTCGTTTGTATAATTCACAGGTACATTTGTATAATTAAGTTATTTTTGTATAAACTCGAAATAACGAATTTATACAAATACAAACATCTGAACTTTAAGCTGTTATAAAAATTATATTATACAAAATTACATCATACAAAATATATATTATATAAATTCTGAATTATACAAATGTGCAAATTATACAAAACTAAAAAATTGAGCCGTGTAATTATAGCTAAAAGTAGGTCGTGAATTGTAAGTAAGGCAAACCGTAGCTATGTTAACTCATTAACTAGTATATATTTTCTTATCCGCGTAATTTCCTTACATAAGATTCTTACTAGAATCTACCCTTTTTCGAAGATCAAAGTAGAGTTAACACTTTTAAAAAATATTTTTTCTTATCTTTTCATGAATATTAGGTGACGACTCTAAGCATTTTCAAAATCAAAGGTACACAATCATTAACTTTTGAACTACTTTGATCAGCTTGAAATAGGGTGCAACAGTGTGACGACTTTACTAGAATTAAACTTAAACTTTGACCTTAACCAGACATAATTAAATATTAATTTTTGGGGGATGTTTGTTTACCTTGTATTAGCTCTAGCTATAGAATTTACTACACTGCTTTGTTTGAAAGAACACAAGCCAAATCGATACTTGCGTTATTTGCTTAAAAGACGCTACATGCGACTACTTTTCTTATATTGTCATTAAACTTCCTATTAGGGGTGTATATGGTCGGGTTGGTTCGGATTTTTTAAATATTAAATCAAATCATTTGTGTCGAATTTTTAAATTTATAAACCAAACCAATAAAACTCAGGTTTTTCAACCTCGGGTTTTTTCGGGTTTTTCGGATTTTCAGATTTTTTCGGGTTTTTCCGTTAAAGTATTCATACAAACATATAATTTGTTTGTACTTTAAATATTTCTTTAGTCCTACAAAAAATACAACTATTTAAGGCGTTTTAAAGAAAATAACACAAAATATGTTATGATTAATGACACTAAAATATCCAACAAAATAATAATAATGAAATCGCGTAAAATAAATATTGCAAATTAATTATAAGTCATAATGAAAATGATCATAATTTAAAAGTACGAAATCATGCTAAAATAAGTTTAATAAGTATTAGTTACATGACTAAATATTAAAGGAAATTAAAATTAGATTATGTATTTTAATTGTCTAAACCAACGTAAAACTAAAGAACAAATATTCAATATTATTGTCATTCCTAGTATTGAATTGATTTTCTTTTTTGCATTAGTATTAGTTTGATTTTGATTTAAGCTTTATTATAATTATCAATATCTATGGACTATAATCTTTATTGAACCATTTAGAATTCTAAGTTTCAAATTTGAAATAATATATTAAAAGATAAAAACTATGAAAACGTATAAGAAATATTTAAAAATTATATAAATTAAATATTTTTATGTATAAAATAAAATTTTAAAATTATCTATATAATATCGGGTTATTTTTTTTTGTTAAAACCAAACCAACCCAAATATAATCGGGTTTTTTTACAATACCAAACCAAGTCAAACCAAACTACTAATCGGATTTTTTTTTCGATTTGACTCAGTTTATGATTTGGTTCGATTTTCGGTTTGGTTTTATACACCCCTACTTCCTATCATGTATTCCCCCCCCTATATATATACACACTAAAACATGTGATGAAGTGTATTGTTTTCGATTTCGCACGTTTAGTATTTTTACACACCTTATCGCAGTTATTAAATCTCACTCTAGAATCTAGGAAAATACTGCTACTCTAGAAAAATAGGTAATATTGATAGCCTAAACGGGACAATTCTTGATATTAAAATTGCATTTAAGACACGTCTCTTATGTCAATGCGTTATGTACCCAACGACATATATTTATGTGAAAATTGATTTGGATAATACAGAGATTAACCATTAATGGATTTAGAATAACTTGATTGACATCCTCTCAATTCCGTCGATGGATGCAGAGTATTGTCAAAACTCTACTTTCATCCAAAATCTTTTTTCAAGTCAACAAAATTGAATTAATACTGACGGTTCATCAACATTTGAATCTCCTTCATGTAATAAAGCGACTCAAAGTGATGGATATCGAACCTATAAAGACTATGATTAACTATTTACCAAATAACCGATTCTAATTATTTACTCAACCTATCTAATATTGATGTATGTATATAAGGTTAATAATTAAACTACTAATTATACTAAAACAAGAGGATAATAAAAAAGTAAATATCCCGAGGTTGTTCATTGAGATGATAAAACCTAAAGCTATGGAGCTTGCGTAATCTAGTCATATCTAATTAATGTTGCTAAGCATGATTAAGACATCTATTGAAATATTGAATCACAAGGTTGATATTATGATTATGGTATTGCGAGCCATATAATCACTTATCCATCAGATTTATCTCACACCTATATCATTGAGAAGGAATATGATAAACCATTACAAATGCATTTATATATTTTGGACTTGATCCAAGCAGGGAAAACTAGGTATGTTTTTCATCCTAACCGCTAGTTAATCTTCATACAACTTCTTATTAGAAGCCTATTTGACTAGACAAGTCTCCTTTACCGGGAGCGGGGGGGCGTGGGGGAAGTTCCACATAGAAGTCTTGCTTTGGCTTGCCAAAAGCGTTTAATATTGAGAATGTTGGTTGTATTACACACTGGTGGAATTGCGTAATAAGGCTAACTAGCTTAGTGAATCGATTTAAACTAGTAAATATAGTATGTTTCCTAGCTACTTTCTTTAAACCACATTTTATTCCTAACTTTTTCGTGTCCAATTTCAATAGCAATTATCCATTTATCCTATTGGTTAAATAATAGAATAGTCGAATATAAGATTGTAAGAACAAAATAGTTATGGTAGATTATGCAAAACAATCAATAATTAAGATGATAATGTTCATACAATGACCATAACCCTACAAAGAGGACTTTTAGTTTCTCACAATCTTATTACACAAGTTAGAATTCAATGTAAGAACAAGAAATAAATCTAACTAAAAAGATTAAGAAGTTAACCTTACAAAGTTTAGTCTCCACTCATGCTTTGTTTCTTCTTTGCCTCCAATACTCACTACAAATGACTAAATTTAGGTATTTATAAGCTTAAAACACCTGAAAAGGCCCTTCAAGTCATACTAGACTAATACTAGCTTCTAGATGTGTTCTGCCTTGCCTTGTGAGGGCCCAAACTTTGCCTTGCGACCATCACTACCTTGCTTTGGGACTTGTTGCGTCCAAAAGCACACGCAAGTGCACATGGTCACTCAAGTAGTACAACGACTCTTTTGAGCCGGATTATCGAATCCAAGGGACTTCAAATCACAGACAACAACTTTGTTAAGTTTAAAATAAATTTACTTATGCGGCAAACAATTTTAGAAACTTGATTATAATTACTAAGTTGAACAATCTCGCAAATTAAGTACTACAATCAAACAGTTTTTAACAAGAGAATTTCACAATATGGGAAAGTAATCTAGGGTTGCAGCATAACCCGATTTCCGGCATAAAATTACTTTATCCTAGCATTCGACAGACTAACATCATTATGGATTTGCAAGGTTCATTTTACGATCATGGTCTCCCAACCTCTAATCGCCTACCACCATTAACAGCCTAACTACATCGTTAAGCGGGGATAGACATGAACCAATGGCGGATCATTAAGCTATCTTCTTGCATATTAATCAAGCGCGGTATATAGGTATAAGACTATCCTATATACAAAGCACTATAATTTTACTCTAGAGTGAACACACTTCTCACATTCTTTGGTCTATCCCTCTATTCATCTTCCGAGTTCAAGAGCAGACAACAAGTGTATCTTAATGTTGATCATGCATTAAGATAGTTAAACAAGAATGTAAGCATAAATCACAAGAAAGCCTATCTCATGCTAGAAACAAATACTAATATACCATTAATTGCAGCTGCAACCCTAGAAAAAAGGGACTTTAGCTACTCATAGAACAAAAGATTATCAAGTAATGTTTATGGATCGTGAAAGAGTTTACCAAAATGAAGGAGTAGAAGAAAAGCCCTAGAAAGGGTTAGCCAAATCGCCCAAATCGCTACTCTCCCGTTTTTCTCAAACTGGATATCCCATGAAATAATACACTTAAACTATTTATAATCTAAAATAAAACACGTGGCCAATTTCTGGTGTCTAGGTCCGCGACGCGGACCTTTTCTCTCGCCTATAGTTGCACACAGATGAACCCTCTCCGCGACGCGTTCCCATCGCGCATTCCACTGTTAAGTAGAATTCCATTTCTGCGCACGCAGATTGGCTCTGCTACGCGGAGAAGCTCCCTCGTGGTGTATTCTCCAGCTTCTTGTCCCTTTTTCTCCACAACTTCGTCTTCTATTTTCCGACCTCTGACCAGGTGCCCTATTTCGGCTCGTTCTTATATGTTTTTCACCCTAAAACATCTAATTATATTGGTTAGAAAAAGCGACATCAAAAGACCCTCAAAACTTAATTCCGACTACTAAAAAATGCTCTCAACTTAGCTATATATACGGGATAAATTGGTTATTAGGCGCATAAATACGCACAAGATCACCACCCCACACTTACATCTTTTTTCGTCCTAGAACACTTCTACACTTTCAAGACGACAACTCTACTACACTACCCCTAATGACATTTCAGCTTTGGCCACCATAACTATCATAGCTCCACACCACATTACAAAAACTATGCATTCATTAGGACAACTCGTGCAAGACCATCTAGCCTCAAGAATAGACTCTTGTAATGCGGCAAAATCATGCACAACTTTTGGATCCCCAGATACATCAGTTATCAGACCTCATTAAACATGTGCCCTCACCATAAATGAACACCCTAATTTACTCACACATAACATTTTCATACAAAAATAGGTGCGGGAAGCAATTTTGATCGCTCTCGAAAGAATTCACATGCCACAATCAACGAACCATAGGCTTGCCCTTAGTGTACTACCTCACTACTTTTGAGATTACGGAAGTTCAAGATCAATTAGGTCTTTAAAGGGTTGTAATGCAGGCTAGGGGACCGGTAGGAACTGTTTTTCAGATATACACAGTGACTGCGTTCCCAAGCGCTTTAATGCATACAAACTTCTCTGTATATATATTTTTTTCTTAATAACCTCCTTCTTAAACTCCTTTTCTTGTAACCATTGGCCTTTTTTTACAAAGCATTTACATTCACCTCCCCCCACCATTTTCATTCTCACTTCATTCATCAAGTTTTATTCATTTATTGATTTATATATATATATATTATTTTTTTTTAATTTGAATTTTTGATTTTTTTTTTCATTGAGCCAAACTTATGCTGGGGCTTGCCACTAAACTTCTGCTTCCTTCATTCTTGTTTACACAAAGCGCTTAGGATCTTTTAGATCCCATTTATAGGACAAAGAAGGAATGGGTATTAGCTTCAAAAGAGGCTACCAAAGAATAAGTTCAAGGCTTGAAGGGGTTAACTAGGGATATACATCAAGGTGGGTACATGAAGGCACAATCAGTGCTATCAAAGAATTGCCTATATCATTTCCCAAATTCCTTATCCTCTTTTTTCGCTATGCAGACACACCGGGCAAGTTTTGGACCTCAATTAATAGAAAATAATGCACAAATCTTACACACTTGGCACACATTCAACTCAGAACTGATCACTATATACTATTTCACAGTCACTGACACAAATCACACGCCAATTAGAGTCACATAAAAGAGCCTAAATGTCTCAACACAAAGTCATCCAATGTTTTCACTTTTAATAACATTTAAAACACAGTTGTGCAGCCTTAGCCAAAAGCCAACACTACAGACCCGAATGACGAAAACTGCCCTTAAGATGGTCATCATCCCATCTATCATAGGGCGACTTGACTCAACTATGACAACTGACTCAATCCTAAGAAACAAATCTCTTTTTTTTCTACGATTCAAAGGGACTGTCCTTGGCTAAAGAACAGAAAACAACTACCAAGGAACCCAAAACAAAATAGCAACCGCCCACAAAAACTATTACAAAAGCTATTTACACAGACATAGTCCTCACCCCACACTTGTAACTCAACACTGTCCACAATGTGACAGAAGTAAAAAAGAAAACAAGGTAAGGTGGGTGGACATCCCTGATCATTCATCTATGTCGGCATCACCACCGGTGCCTTCAATAGCCAAAAGGTCACCCTCCTCTGCTTCCGAATCAGATTCACTATCCGACATGGTTCGCCTTTTATCCTCATCGATTAGGAGATCATCCCATACGGGTTCGATAAATGCACGTCCAAGTCCTAGTAATGCCTGAGCCTGTTCATTCAGGGGGTACTTCGTTGCAACTTCATCCAACTGCTCCTGAGTTGACGCTCGACATCCATTTCTATGACGCAACATCTTCAATCCAAACATGCACGCCATGATCATCTCATCCATCCGGTTGCGCTCTGCTATGGTGAGGGTAGGTCCATGTATGTTCTCCGGACCCTTTGTCTTCGTGACATCTAGGGGTGTGGTGAACATAGGCGCCATGTAGTCCACACTCTCTTCTAGAACTCTAGCTCGCCTGCATAAATTAGTAATTAGTCCCCCAAATGCATACCTTTGACCTCGATGTACTTTAGCCTTATGCATGGCCGATTTTAGCACCGCTCCTACATTAATGGGTAGGTCCTTCATTAAAGCATAGACCAAGCATACACGATCTCTCGCCACCTTGATAAAATACAGCCCTGTTATCAGACAATTCATGACAGTTTTTAGCCATACCCGAGCTTCCCGATTCATGTGAGCATAAATATATGACTGGTGATAACCACGGTTCCCATGACGAACCCATTTCGCAGTGGAGTGTGCCCTACACAAAGCATGTCGAATCTATTGATACGGAGGGCTGATATTGATCCCCGTGAGAACATCAGAAGGGGCATCTGCAGTTCCCAGTATTTGATTTATAGTTGAAGGTGTCAGAGGTACCTCCATGCCCCGCATAATTACAAAGTGAGAACGGGTATCGGGCTTCCAATTTGTGTAGAATTCCCGCACCATACTAACATTACACTCGAATGGATCCTGAAAAATGAAACCCAAGTGTAGCTCTCTCAGGCGACACATAGTGTGTGGGAACTCCCTCTCTAGGTTGACATAATCAAGTATCACATCCAAGAAGTACTTGGCTTCCGTGTGTGATTTTTACCACTTCTTGCCATCCGATGTGACAGCCTTTGCCCCATAGTGCTGAGTTTGTCCTCTTGGGACTGCGGGTGCCGGGGGAATTGTGGTGCCCGTACTTACTCTCTTACAGCTGCTAGACGCCACCGCTTTGCCCGACCTTTGTGTGCTAGACATGGTAACCTGTAATTAGACAAAACTCATATCATTTATTGAGGCTCAATAATGGAGGGCCACCCCACACCTATTCTTGAGCACAACTTCACAAACACCATGGTACTCAGACTTCCCAATGGTATTTTCAGCATATGATTCACCAAATGCACCCCAATCCAAACATAGAAACCCAAACATCTCAGATTCTTCTCAAGAATTCGAACCAACACACATCCTTCTACTCCAATCAGTACCCTCATAATCTATTTGCCACCCAAGACTTGTAGTAATTAAGCAGAAAACCACAAAGAACAACAATTTAAGCATACTAGACTAACTTAACCACCACCCACATGAATATATGCCCTAACTTAAGTAAATCATCCATAGGAAGAAACAATAGAGCATAGGCTACATACATGTCGTGTTTAGATCCACAAAAACTAAAAGACTTGGTGAGAAATTCCAACTTCGCGACACAGATTTGTTTTTGGGAAGAGTTAGGGTTGAAGGAGAAAGGGGAATAAGAAGTTTAGGAGAGAAAATATAGTTGAAGGGGCGGATTTGGGGTTTAAAAGGGAATAGGGGTCGGGTTCAACCATTTTAGTCGGGTAAAACCCGACTTTTAAAATGAAAATGCCCGAAAACTTACCAGGCCCGCGACGCGGAGCTGTCGCGGACATGCCTTGTTATTTTTGCAGCTTTGCCTGGGGGAATCCATCACATGGAGGGAACAAGTCCGCGACGCGCTTCTATCGCGGATTCCACTGGTTTACACGCCCAAATTAGCTTGGGGTTGTCCCCTTGCAGAAACAAGTCCACGACGTGGTAAGGTCGTGAACTTCACTGTTTTCTCACCCCAAAAATTGTTTGTTTTTTCTCTTTATTACAAGCTACAACTTTTAAGATTACTGCACTAACCTATAACTAAAATTAAACCAACTAACCTATTCAAATAAAATACAACGGGACTATCTTTTAAATTACAAAGTCTCGGGTTGCCTCCTGAGTAGCGCCTGATTTAACATCGCGGAACGACTCAACTCCCCTCATTCATTGCTCAACTCCAGACTTTCTTCTTGTCGAACCACCTCTTGTCCGAAGTAATGCTTCACCCTTTGTCCATTCACAATGAACGTGGATTGGATTTCTTTATTCCATAACTCTACAACGCCGTGGTCAGTCATGCGCACCACCTCGAATGGTCCGCTCCATTTTGATTTCAACTGTCACGCCTCGAAATAAGGGCGTAACTAGCACTTGATACCCTAAAACATCGAGTTATCCATTGAAACATACTAACTAAACCAAACTTGTGAGGCAAAAATATTGGGCAGCACAACCTCTAAAAAGTGAAGCCTGGACCCAGAGGTCATGACCTGAAAGAGAATAACCATACAAACAATGGTAGACAAAAAAAATAAAAATAGATAAAGATGTACTATCTAGCCGACGAGGCCACAACCGAAAACATACCTACTTACACACACACCTATATATGCATGCCAAGACTATTGGCTGGAGGTTGAAACATACAAAAAAGATAACCCAGAATATTGTGTCCACAATAGCCTCTATGAGTGACATAAGCACTGTCGAGACAAGGCCCCGACTATACCCAAACTGTACAACAAAAGTAAACATCCTCTGATAGCCCCAGGATAAGATGGAGCTTACCAACTCACAGCTGAACCTGAATCCTAGCGAGTAGGTCGATTAGAGTCCCTGCCTGTACCTGCTTGCACAAAACAAAAAACAGCGTCCCCAAGCAAAAGGACGTCAGTACGAATAAAAATGTACTGGTATGTAAAGGGAAAATTAAAATCGTAAACATTTACTGTAAAAGGGTAATAGAGATACCACCTGAACTGAAATCCAAATAATCTCCATGGCTGACCTTTAGCCCCCTACTACTTAAATATGCATGGTATGCTCGTATAATCGTATGTCGTGAATACATATATATATAAATGCAAATGCATGACATACCCAACCAATTGCTAGCAATGGTGGTGCTTTCCGGTAGCGAACCGACATCATATTCGCCAACTTGTGGCCATCTGTGTCTCATACGTATAAATATAGACAATAGGCCCCATACCTCCCGGTTATAGCTCGGGAGTAGAAT
>JAJOOH010011446.1:0-23050 GCA_029582605.1 Solanum gracilifrons | reverse complement strand
GGACCCAAAGAGATTTTGATAGCTTGTGGGGGCAAAAACATAAAACAACAATAATAGCTCACGTTAGAGTAGTACTATATATGAATTCTTACTTTTTTCCATGTCATTATATATATAGGCTTACCATATATATAACTCCATAAATATGCTCCTAAATTTCATTTAGATACTCGAATTACAGTTTATTTTAATTGAACATTTAAACACATGATAAAGTATTTTTATTAGACATTTTTAATTCAAATTTTGAAATTTTCTTTTTGCGTATGTTCTCAAGCTTGATAAGAAAGTAAGTTTTATAGAGCGATGGTTAGAATGACTATGTTGTATGAGGTGGAGTGTTGTCAATTAATAATTTTCATGCTCAAAAGATGAAAATTGCGGAGATGAAGGTGATGAGGTGGATGTGTGGGCGTACTATGAGGGATAAAATTAGGAATGAAGATATCTGAGACAAGGTAGGAGTGCCCTCCTTGGTGGACAGAATGGGGAAAACGAGGTTGAAATGGTTTGGGCATGTGAAGAGGAGAAGTGTAAATACATGCCCTAGTCATGAGTAGGTGTGAGAAGTTGACAATGGCAGGCATCAAGAGAGGTAGAGGCAGACCGAAGAAATACTATAGGGAGGTGATTAGACATGACACATGTTGAGCTTACCGAGGACATGACCGACACGAGGGTTTGGATATCTTGGGTTAGGGTAGAAGGTTAATTGGTAGTTGAGCGTTGTCTCGCATTCTTGCTAGATATAGTCTTGGTGGTCGCACTTTGATCTTCTTTCTGACCAATAGTATTAGTAATATTCTCATAGTTTCTTATTCTTCAATTTTGATTATCGTCTATGTCCTTTTGTTCTTCGATTATTTAAAGTTATCATTACTACTATTTCTTTTGGTAAATCGTATTGTTCATCACTTCACATTATTCTGTTGTTGCTGCTGCTCTCCTTTTTGTGTTCTCTTTTTCAATATGTTTGAAAATACTTTATTCAAGTTGGGGGCTATCAAAAATAACTTTTCAGTCTATCTCTGTGTACATCTATCCTCTTCAAACCTCACCAATGAAATTACAGGATTATGTTATTGTTTGTTGTTCCATGTTCTCAAGCATCTACCGATAATGAATAATGACGTTCACTACATAAAATATATTATCTCTCTTAATTATACACCTCAATTTCAATTATGTTATTGTTTGTTGTTCCATGTTCTAGTGTTTTGAGGCTAGTTCTTTTTGCACAAAACATTGAATTAAAGAGAGTGAGATAAAAAGGGAAAAGGTAGGTAGGGGTGGAATGAGGAGAACCATGAATTAGAAGCCCGTGAGCATAGAAATTTGTCATTATTCAGATCAAATTCAGACTTCACGGGTTGTATTGTGTTGGGACCTATGTCATTACAATTGAAGGATGTTTTACCAAACATTCATATGCATTTCGGTGACCTTTGGATTAATTAATTCATGATTTTGGTTTAGTTTCTTTTTAAAAAATAATTTTAGGAAAGTTACATTACAATTTGTCTTTATTTTAATATTTTGGAGATGAGAAAAGTTTTTCTATCAGTTTATCTAAAAACTTATCGTAGATATTGAAATTTTGTAGGAGTCTACAAGCAGTTCTATTTTACTTTAGGGTTTTTGGAGGCTACTCAACCCTAAACTCTAGCTCATGTCTATATAAAAGTATTATATTTTCTTGAAAAGTCAACTAAAAAATATCTCATAAACTATTGGGTATTTATATACTGCAAATTCATGAAATATTCATAAAGAGATCAAACTCAAATCATCTTAGTTCAAGAAATATGTCACCAACGGCTCTTGCGAATTATGAAGATCGAGTTTTAATCATTCTAGTTTGAGAAATACGTCACTAATGGCCCTCAAATTTGAGAAAGACAATATTTGACGTCTTTGTGATTTCTTTATGAATAACCAAAACATCGAGATCTTGATCTTTATGAATACCCAAGAGTTTATGGGATATTTTGATCTCTTTATGAATACTTCAGAATTTATTTTGAGATTTTGATCTTTATAAACACCCAAGAGTTCATGAAATATTTTGAGATGACTTTTCAAGGGAATATAGTATACCTTTTATATAGACATGAACTAGGTAATAGAATTGAGTAACCTCCAAAAATTCTTACTGAAATCAATCATGTCTTGTAGACTCCACAAAATTTTAATGTCTACACTTATATAAAAAGATTGACTTTTTAAATTTTTTTATTTTTATTTCAAAGAATATACTTGTTTGATTTTGAAAAATAAAGTTTGTATTTTAGAGATAAATATGAGAGTTAGAAGTTTAAATGTCACTGGCTAATTGGCCTTCATAGTCACTTTACTTTGCATTGTCTTTTAAAAGCTATCCGTAGTCATGCAACTTTGTTTGGCTTTCAAAAGTCATTTAACTTTGTCAAGTTAACTTTCATAGTCACTATTTTTGAAAATATAATTTTTGATTCTTATTTAATGATATGGCAGTTGTAAATTTATATTTTTGAGGATAATGACCATGAAAGCTAACTTGACAAAGATGAGAAAATAAATCCACTTGATTTCAAATTGGGTACAATCCAAGGTCATCATTCTCTTTGGTTTTTACAACCCAAAAATTATTCTAAGGATTTACAAGAAGATACAAAAAATAAAAGATTGTATCAAAATTATGTACAAAAGAATATGAGAACGTCCTCTGGCATCGAGGGAATTGCACGTATAGAGATTCAAAAAAGAATCGATCTAATCCAGGTCATAATCTTTATGGAATTTCCAAAATTATTAATAGAAAGCCGACCGCGCGGAATCGAAGAATTACAAATAACCTTACAAAAAGAATTTAATTATGTAAACCAGAAACTGAACATTACTGTCACAAGAATTGCAAAATCTTACGGGAGTGATTATGAAGACTAAGGGGTCGTTTGGTAGCTGTATAATACAAGTCTTATCCATGTATTAGAGTCCGTATAACTTTTATCCATATATTAAAGTTTGTATAACTTATACGACGTTTGATGGGTTGATAAGAAAAGAGTTATTCATGTATATAATTAACACGGCGTTTGGTAGGTGGATGAGAAAAATGTTATTCATGTATACAATTAAGTATAAATTATAGGAACCACATATTATAAGTACTAAATAACATCCTATCCCTTCTAGTTTTCTATTTACCAAAAATCCCTTAAAAATGATGTTTGCGGGATACATAGCGCAGCGTTGTGCACAGGATACATTAGGTTTGATACATTCCACATAGCGGGATACATAGCGTTGTGCACGGGATACATAGTGTTTTATACATTCTACATAGCGAGATACATAGCGTTGTGCACGGGATACATGCGGGATACATAGGTAAATAAGTGATTTTTGAAAATTTTGAAATAAGAAGGGATAAATGGATATTAAGGTAAGTAAAGGAGTGTAGTTAAGTAATTTGTCCTATAATTAATATCACATTTGGTAGGTGGATAAGAAAAAAGTTATTCATATATAAAATTAATACGACGTTTGGTTGACAATTTTAAAATTCGCATAACTAATATATGTATAAGTTACGAGGAAATTTGTGTATTATTTATGCGGAGTAAAAGGTTGAATTATTGATACGTGCATAACTAATACATGAATAAAAAGTAAAATGACAATATTACCCTTATCACTCCCACTTGACTAATTTCTTCTTCTACATAATTAAAGAAATATTTTGACTTAAATACAAAGTTAAAAAAGGAAAGGGTATAATTATAAGGAAATGTTTTAATTTAAAAAATATATAATTTTACTAATTTTTAATATAAAAAACCAGCATCTAGAGGAATCATTTATGCATAACTAAAATCCACATAATTAAACCATGCATAGCTAATACTTGTATAACGAATACCTGCATAACTAACATCCACTTTACTAATACTTGCATAATTAATATTCACATTACTAATACATGCATAACTAATATCCACATTACCAATACATGTACAAATTTACCCAGGTACCAAACAACCCCTAAGGGTATTGGTGAAATCGAACCAAATCAATTTAGTTGGTTTTGATTTTGTTTTTTAAAAAAATTTGAAGAGATTTACCAAACCAACAAATTATATACATATTTTTTATAATTAGATATACATAATATATAATTTTTAATGAACAATTTTAAAAATCTTATATATATTTTCATCAAAATTCATTTATAATTTAGAGGGGATTTAATTTAATTAACTAGGCAGCATGATTTAGTTTTTTGCTCTTCCCATTTTGATTTCATTTTCTCCACTGTCACTAAAGACTCACTTGAAAGGAAAAAATACAGTATGACAGATGATGTTGGCAAGTGTCTTTTTGCTAACTATTCCCCCACCTTATTTCTTGATTTTATTTTAATGCATGATTAATAACTAAACAATCGAACCAAAACTGATAGTGTTTACAGCTCAAGCATGTAAATATGTAGTTTAGATTTTGCATTCTGAAGTAATTATCTAAGTTCCCATTCAAACGTCTATGTTTGATACTTCCCTTATTTAGTAACTTTGTATGGCACCTACCCAAAGTTGAGTGACTTCTAAATTACAGGATATGTAGTTTAGTGACTTTCGTGCAATAAATTAAATGATCCATCAAAATACCCCTCATGAAAATTGCAAGTCAATAGCAGTACAACTAATATCCTTGAACTAACAGCTGGGAGGACAGGAAGTCATTCACCAAACCTAGCTAATTCAATGAAAGACTTCATCTCATCATAAATGAGAATAAGAGAACACTTCTTAACCTAGCACACAATGCCCAACCATATTTCATCGAAGAAGATGAGAACGTTTAGGGAAAGGATGCACGTAACTCAGCCTACTCCTCCGCGTCTTTACCATTGTCCTTTGGCAAATCCTGAGCAGTATCTTCATTGTTATCAGGCTTGACATCTTCAGCCTCTTTTGTTTCTTCTGAGGCATCCTGAAGCTGTAGGTAGTAGTTCCACAAACAAAAATCAGATTTCTTTTGCAATTTAAAGTAAAACAACTGCTCTCTCCATCCGTCCAATTTTATATGACACTGATTACATTTTAGGTCATCGCAGATGCTTGACAACCTTTTACTAACAACTAGAATTTTCATAAATTATAAAGCTCATATTCTAAACTTTGATGAAACATTTTCTATATGAAGCCAAAGTTTTCAACCATTACTTAAATATTTCTGTACCACTTCTACAAGTATTACACATAAGTCAAATTAATATTTAAAATCTATGGATGGTCACTGACATATAAAATGGAAGGAAGAAGTATAATATTAATGTTATCAGGAATTCAGGATGGGACTCCCTCTGTTTCATATTACTCGACTCTTGTTGACCTAACAGACCCCTTTATGAAAACTTTAATTAGAGTTGTATGTTATTAAACTAACCTTATTAATGAGGCTTTGAAGCTCTAAATTTGACTACTACTACTACTTTATCTAGTTATTTAATACTAAGGCTAGTATGGGAAGAAAGTAATAGAACTCTCTTGATTTGCTAAAATGGACAAGTAAAATGAAACATCTATTTTTAGTATAGGGGTCAGGTAAAATGAAACAATGGGAGTAAAAAGCATAAGATAACTCACCCCTAAGTTTCTTAAGCTGTTAGTAACATCTTCCTGCTGTTGCTGAAGAGTTGTTTTTAACTCTTGAAATTCCTGGTTCAAAAATGATTTGATTTATTAAATACTCAATTGAATCTCAAAAGATCATGAAAAATATACTGACTAGAGCATTGCTCACAGATCTAAGTTGCTCCACTTCAACATTCAATGATTTCTTGAGATCCGACAGTTCCTGGTAGAAGGGAGGAAAAATATAAACTTCTAAGTTGCTGAATAAGATTAAGAAGTACAAGGCTTCCATGTATAAAAGTCGAAATAGACTGAGAACAAATATTATTTGAGAGGGGGCCTTCTTCCGTCTACCAAGCAGATTTTTGTGCCTCGCTTGAATGCTGCTTGCAGGGGGGGTGGGGGTGGGGCTGTTTTTGGGCTTTGCCTCTCTTTTATTGGTCAGATACATCTCAAATGAATAAGCAAAGAAAAATATAGTCCACCCATCTCCAAGATCCAATCAATTGAATCAGTTGCAAATGATGGGGATAAAGTTTTTGGCTTTATCATAACGAAATTTCACCAAGTAGGAGTATATCTTATATCCTTGTTTCTTTTGTTATATTGACCTTTCTCCTAGCCTGTGTTTCCTGCCTTTCACAAATTTCTTGTCTCACATTGATATTTCTAAATGCAACTGCGGATCCAATCATCTCACATTTCCAGGAAAAAGCTATCAGGTGTTTCAGCTCTCCAAGAATACACAAATTTTGAAGGCCGACTGAAATCCGTCAGTTTTTAAAATTTCAATACAACCTTTTCAACCAGAATTTGTTTAAAATGTCAAATGAAAGATTCTCATCGGCAACTCCATACTTCTACTGCACTTACCAAACTAGCAACTTTTCTAAATCCAGGAAGATAGAAGTCAAGCTTCACATACACTCAGGAGTGAACTTACATGTTAAAAATGGGACCGTGACCCTGTGGTCTCTATTAAACTAGGTATTTTATGTAATTTCTAAAATTGGTATAATATTATTAGTTGACACCTATGCAACAAGAAGGCTAATTGGTGCACTAGGTGGAATGTTGAGTTATTTATCTAGAGGACAAGATATCAATTATGCATTGTTTTCTCTTTTTTTAGTTTAGTGGTGCACCCATATTCTGAAAATCCTAAATTCGCCTCTGTATACACTAGAGAAAACCAAGCAAACAAACCAACTATCACTGCCTACCAACTCCAAAGTCGGACCTCATGATTTGTCAAAACTATTAAATATGAATCATATGTACACAGTAAAGTTGATTTACTTCACACTACGTCAGTTAAATCCATTAACAGCTAATGGAAATGAAAGAAGGATGTACTTACATCTCGATAGACCTTTACTTGGCCATCCAACTTATATCTCCAGCTTTGAAGATCCTAGACATCAAAGAAGCCAAATAGTAAACTACCATCAACAGCAACAAACAAAATAGACAGACTCTAGAGATGCTAGTAACATGAGCTTACTGTTTTCAAGCTCTGAATCCTAATGAGCAGCTCTTGCCTTGATTCAGTCAATTCCTATCAGTAAAACATAACCGAAATCCTCTGTTACCAAGTTTAACAGAAATCAATAGCCAAATCCCAACCTTTACATAAATGGAACAGAAAATATGTACCTTAATTTTGGAGCTAGCCGGCACCACATTCTCCTTCCTCTACAAAATACAGATCAACAAAAAAACCAATTAGGAAAATGTCCAGTTCAGGTTTCAAACAAACAAAGCAACCCCATGCAAAAAGACAGCATTTTGATGCTAATTCAATAAAAATTTCTCAAGAAACAAACAACCCATTTTGCATATCAAATCATAAAAGGGTAAAGCAGACAGCAAATCAGAAAATACCCAAGTTTAGCTTTCAAACAAACAAAGCAACCCCATGAAAAAAGACGACATTTTGACGCTAATTTAACAAAAAATTCTCAAGAAATAAACAACCCATTTCGCATATCAAACTATAAAAGGTAAAGGAAATCAGAAAATACCCAGTCAGAATTTCAAACTAGAAAAAATTAATCCAATAAGTTTGATGTTAGATAAACAGAAAACTGAGAAAACAAGAAAAAACCATTTCACATATGAACTAGAGAGAGTTGAAGAATGTACTGCAGAGAGCGGAGAAGCAGGAACAGGTAGAGTAGAATCGGAGTTTGCCATCAAAAAATAGGAATTGAAGATTAGTTTCCCTAGGTAAGGTATTGTTTAGAGACCTTGAACCTGCACCAGAACCAAAGAGAGAAGTAAAAGGGCAAAAGAAATTGGAAATTAGTCGATGGAGGAGGATCTGATTGTGGATGTGAGTTGGGCGGGCGATTTTATGGATTGACAAAATTTGAAATTGGGGAAGGTGAGCTCTCTCTACTCTCTAGTGTGAATTAAGGTTTATGTTATTTTTTTGCAAATAAAACACAAATTACAAACTTTTGTCGGCAGGCACCTCTAGAGTACTCGTATGCAATATTCGCCCCTTCCTTTTCTCTACATTCTTACGGGTCATTTGGTAGTGTATATAAAAATCAGAGAAAATTGTACATTATAGTAAATTATTAATTCAAAATATATGATATTATTGTTTCATTTAATTTCAATTCGTAGCAAACACAATGTATTCTCGCATCTCTTCCCTTAATCTCACTCGCCACTCTCAATTTTCTCCCTCATCTCTCTCACTTTTATACAAATATAAATGTATAAATTGTGTTTATATAAAGCGAGAGAGACTGTATATACAAATACATATCTCTCCGCCCTATACACTTATAATTATACTATTACAATTTTTTCCTTGTCAGTTCTCTTTTACCTTTCTCTCTCTCGCTTTATACAAACACAAACTATACAAATACAATGTACAAGTTGTGTTTGTATAAAGCGAGAGAGATTTGATATACAAATACAAATGTTGTAATTCGATTCAATTGTATACAAATTTAAATTTTATGCAGATATACAAATACAATCATTGATACATATACATAGTAGTTACATATATACGATTATCTAACCAATATACATAGACAATTCACTTCTCTCCACTTTCTGTTCTCTCTCGCTCGCTTCTTTCCTCTCTCTCCTAATCTCGGTCGTCACTCTAGCCTAACATAAAGAACATTTACATATACCAACACAATTTTCATAGATACAGACGCTCGATTTATACAAATCGCTGTGATTTTATACAAATCAGATGCCTGCGAATCAGATGCATGCTATTTATACAAATCAGATGTTCCATAGCAAATTGTGTTTGCTATGGACCGCAAATAGCAAAATATAGCTATAGGGTGTTAATAAGATTTTTATGTTTGTCATTCCTAAAATTTACTCTAAAAATAATGTTAAATAGTATGTATCGGTAATGCTTGCATAAGCAATGTACGTGTTAGTTATACTTGCATTATATGTACATAGATTATGTTCATGCATTGTCTGGTATGATACATTAGAAATAGAATGTATTGCATTAAAGAATTATTTACAAAGATACCTTCCACTATTATGGTGAAAAAGATATAAAAAAGATATTGAAGGACAATTGGGTCTTTAATTGAGTTAATGCATGCATTAAAATCATTGCACTGCTAACACATAAAAATCCATGGTATTAGGAATAAATACCTTAATACAAAATAGAGCGTATAACTAATGCATGCATTAGTTATACATAGGTTGGAAAAGAGTATCAAACAAGGCACTGGTTGTCACGACTCGAGTCTAGACCCTGGACGTGGCCGACACTCAAAATTTATCAAACTCGGTGGCATCGAAAAGATAATTCAAAGACCTTTCATTTGATATCTTGTAGCCCACCTAACTCCTCTTGTACCAAGAGTTATGGTCGTTTGAAGTTGACCCAAAACTTAAAGGAACTTAGGAATGACTTAAATGAACTCTCTTTAGTTCTTCTTAGAACTCAAGGTGCTACATCTAGTGACCTTAACACTTAAGAAATTTTAAATTCCTCGGTAAAATCCTACTCACAACGAAGGATGGTTAGAGTCTTAGTTCAAAATTTTTCCAGGGTGTTACAATATCTTCTTAAGATCATTCGTCCTCGAATGACGGCTGGACTGGGTATGGAACGAGTTACTCTTACTAAGGTATGAGTCTAATGGTATGCTCTTACTATACTCACGCTTAACCCAAATCCTTAGGTTCGGGTTCTATACCTCTATATAGGGAAGTCTCATCCCAAGACTATTACTCTTTACCACCACATTGGGCCTATATAAAGAACCACCTAATGTTTAACAACACCACATTCAAGCGTAGTACTCTAACAACTCCATGGACTCCTACTAACCAGCATCCTCAATAAATTCTCAACACTTGACTTGATTTCTCATCTTATCAACTCCCCCTTAGGTCTAAAGCTAACACTTGAAAGCTATGGACCTATTACACATTGACAACTCAATTATGCTATTTAGGCACACATGGAAAATTATAACTTAATTGGAACCTCATCTGGTAACATACCATCTCAGCACACCTCTTAATGCTCTTGTTACTCTTGTACGGAGCCACACTTCATTGCCCTTGTCTAAAGGTTAGGGTCTCTCACTCGTACCACTCATATTTATTGCAATTAATCACCTCTATTTCTCACCTACTTTATGTTAAGTCTACTAGATCAAATCTCAAGACTAGCATCATCACCCTCATGTTGTCATTCTTTTGATAATGACACTCATCTCAAATTCAAGCTTAATATTTATGAGTAAACCCGAATATCTATATAATTGCTTGCTTACTATGCTAACTTACAACTACTGGATACAAATTTAGAAACACTCGTCCACTAGGACCTTATGACAAATAGTCAATCCTTACCTCTTAGTATTCATACTTACAATTTACTATCACATTTCCCTTCACAACTTGAGTACTATTCACTCATTCACTATACATCAATGCCTAATTAGTTCTATAACACTTTGAATATTATAGGATCTCCCTCAAAATCATAAGCCTAGCTTAGATCTATCACCTCATGTATACTCTTTCTCTTCTATTCAACGCTTATACTTGGGTCAGTATCTACACAATGACACTTCATCACAAACTCCTTTTTAGCTATAACACACTCTTCCTCCTATGATGGAATCTTCAGAACTCATCACTTCTTGGTCTACCCATAAGGGAAAAACTCTTTATTAATAACATATTGGGTGCATGACTATAATAACATAGCTTGCCTCATCACTATCTTTTTTCCTTTGATTACTGAACCTCTGCATACTTTCCTCTAACTCTGGGCACTTTCACTACTACAACTCATAATTTCATAACGTATGCTACTTTTTTGGGCAAAAATACTACCTAAACTCTAATCATACTTCCTCATAAGGATCTTAGCTGAAACAAGGCTTAAGGAAAGGAGTACAACTCGCTTTTAGCTCAACGCACGATTCATATGAACATGAGTGCATTCCTCTGAAACTCAACACTTAACTCACTCATTGGCTTCTCTCAAGCCCCTCTAGAGTCTCATGACTTCCTCAAGATTTTTCTAAGAGAAACTCATTGATAAAGAACTGGCTTTGCTTTTCAACCACCTCTAGTATGAAGGGTAGTCGAATGAATCTGAAAGAAGAACGAGTATGAATAAATCTCTATGGCTTAGCTTTATTGCATGATTAAGAGTCTAAAATGTATGTAGTCCCTCATTTATAGAAGTGGAGCCCTCACAACCATAAATAAGATCCTACTGACACGGCTTCATAGACACCCTAGGACACTTGAACTCTGTGCTCTAATACCGAGTTTATCACCACCTGAGTCTACACCATGGACGTGTCCGACACTCGAAATTTATCATACTCGATGGCGTTGGAAAGATAATTCAAAGACCTTTCATTTGATATCTTGTAGCCCACCTAACTCCTCATGTACCAAGAGTTATGGTCGTTTGAAGTTGACCCAAAACTTAAAGGAACTTAGGAATGACTCGAATGAACTCTCTTTAGTTATTCTTGGAACTCAAGGTGCTACATCTAGTGACCTTAACACTTAAGAAATTTTAAATTCCTCGGTAAAATCCTACTCACAACGAAGGATGGTTCGAGTCTTAGCTCAAAAAATTTTCAGGGTGTTACACTAGTAAACAAAAGGCTAATACATGCATTATTTTTCGTAACACAATCTACTAAATGATCTCTTAAGATTCGTTGTGTGATATAAAATCATAATTTAGAATTAATTAAAATTATATAAAAAGTAAAACATGTGATATCTTCTTTTATACATAATTAGGGGTCGTTTGATATAAAGATTAATAATGTAGATTGCAGAGTTAATTTTTATTGAGTATCTGATTCATTGCTTCCCATCTAATCTTGTGTTCACTATAAGAAAAGTGTGAGTTACATGGAATTTTCCGGAAAATTATGTATGACAATTCGCAATAAAACAAGTTTTCTGAAGATTTTCCTATAAAGAAGAAACCGAAGGGTCATATACCATATGCACAAATTATTAAGAACATATTTAACACTTTCATGTATAGAAAATCCGCAAGTGGGCTTAAGATCATATTTGTCGATTTAAGAAAATATAAAAAAAGTGTTTGTAAGCTTATTTGACTTGTGTATAAACCTTATCAAACATCCTCCAATTGAAAATAGAGCTCGTGGCATTGTAACTAAGAAAATTATATGAAGATCGAGGAAGAATCTTGATAAGAAAAGAAGAATTGAAAAGACAATTTCGAAGATAAAACACTAATTTGATCGTGATTTTATAATAGATAATTCACAGAGGAGCAAAATGAACAAACCAAACAAAATATACGAAAGTAGATTGTTAGGGTGTTATTTGTATGCAGGAAAATTTCATATTTGAGTAATTAAAAACATTTAAAAATATCTATTTTAGAAAAATAAGTTTTTTCTAAAAAAAATATGGAGAAAATAATTTTCTAGAGGAAGGAAGTAAAATAAATTTTATAAATGACATCTCATTTAATATTATTTTATCCACTCTTCAACACACCTCAATGCACATAACCCTCATCTTCCCATTAATCTTTTGTCGTATTTGTCAATCTTTTATTGTATTTGCCTAGATTATATAAAATATTTTTTCAAATAACTTACTAAATATTAAAAATAAATAAGAAATTACTTATTTTTAAATAAATACTATACAAAAAATATGCATAATAAAGGGCTTCTTACGTAACTATACAAGCAACGAAAAATACTTTCAACTAAAAATACTTTCAACGAAAAATATGTATAATTTAAAGAGTGTTTCGACATCGAAAAAATTGTTCATGGATGAAATCTCAAAGAATTTGAAAGAACCCAGTTGTGAAAACGTCATTCATGAACTTGAGGTCATGATTAATGATCTCGGTTACCACAATAAAACGGACGTTAATAACCTATTGGATGAGTGAAAATGATACATGTTCAAAGGTCCAGAGCTTAAAACAAATTGTGAATATCATTAGAAAAACAATGTTGATGATAAAGTAGAAGATGATACAATCCATTTGGAACAAGTTATACATAAGGAAACACTTGCATCTAGAACTCTTCACAATAAAATTTAAATGTATTCCTTAAAGTAAAATTTTGAAACTCTACATCTTCTCCCCCATTCCCACCTTAAAACAGTCAAAATCTACCGGAGAAACTCTTATCGGCGAGACTACCTATATTCTTTTCCTCACCCATCTTTCATCTCCATCGTACATCCTCGCTATTTTCCTTTACTCCTCCTTCAACCATCACAAACATACCAACCTAATCTGTTGTTGTAACTAGATCATCCAATCCTCACCCGCCTTATTCTCCCCTCCATTGACTAGCATCATCTCTCTCACTCTACTACGAACTAGTTTTCTCCGATGAGCACCACCATCATCGACCTCTCCCTCTGCCGGCGAATCAATGGACTCAAGGAGGTTTCATTGTCAAGATCTCGTAAAGATGATAACAAGAGTATGGAAAGAAAAAAAAGGGATCGGGCATGGAGATGGCTGCAAATGAAGGTGGAGTGGGTGAAGATGATGGAAGCTTTTTAATTAATTTTTAATTTTTAATTTTATTTTATTCTTTTACTAATATTTTTAAAACAAAAATATAGTACTCACTCGCCTTAAGGTGCGTGAAGTCACACACTTTCGCCAACTCAGCCATCTTAAAGACACATAAGAATTAATGGTCAGATGGGTTTGATAAATTGTATTTTATTGAGTTTAAGGGTCCAAATGACAAAGGAATAAGTAGAAGGGTCTACAATACAAACTGATATTAGTATAAGAGTCCACCAGATCATTTTGCCTTTATTTATTTGTCCTTCTCTTTCAACACTTGCACTTTATATGAAAACAGGTGTAATTGAAGTGTTTTCTTTTCTTATTCCCAAATCCTAATGTTATTAGAAAAAAATTTCGCACCTTTTATTTCTATTGTAACATTTCTTGGATTTCAGGTGTGCTGGATACTCTTGCATGTTTTTTCCTTTTCAATGTTTTTCGCCATAAATTCATGTGAACACATGAAAAAGTGAAAGGGCAGAAAAAGGGGCACACCACAGAGAAAGTAAAGTCTTCGGGTGTGTTTCTGATAGTTGTAGTTTTGATGATTTGACAAACCCAGGGACCTTGTAAAGGGACCTGATCCCGGACTCAAATATACACACAACTGCCAGGCTGAAAAAAGTACAATTGGTTGGTGCACAGTCTCCAACTGCGGCAGAAGTGGCAGAAACCTCAGCCAATGGCATGGTCTCGAAGGTTGTGACTATTCTTCATAAAGATTATGACCAATCGTCATAACTTTAGTTTTTGCAACTTGAAAGCTCTCAAGAACTCTTGCAAAGGCTAACAAAAGTGAAGAATCATCCTCAAGAACAACAGGGACCTGATAGAGCTGCAAGCTTGGTTGTCTTAGGATTATTTCTTCTGCAAGTACATTGTAAATATGTTCCTAAACCTATAAAGGATTCAAATATTGTTGTTTGTTGAAAAGTCCAAATTGATTAGAGGTAACCGATTTGGTGGGCAGCATTGCATTTCTGCTTAGTCAAATTCTAAGTCATCTAGTGTTGGGTGGTTTAGTGGGCAACCGATGTGTTGCTTAGTTGAAATCCTAAGTTGTCTAGTGGTAATAGATTAGTGGGCAGTGTGGCATATGCTTAGGCTCTTCAAGTAATAGAGTTATTACTTGGTTGTGAGATTAATAACTTCTTCTCACTTTGGTTATAATTGTTGTTCGCTTTTGCTTAAGGAAGATTAGTGAAAACAGTTGAAAATCATATGTGACAGGTCGTCGTTTTACTCCCTTAAGCAAGAAGGTTTCCACGTAAACTGCTTGTGTTGTGTTTTAGCTATTATTCATTCTGAGATATCATTCTTGTTGAGTCAAGGGACTTGGTCCGTTGACTGATAGTGAACGCATCTATTCTATCAATTGGTATTAGAGCAGGTTCTCTCTAGCTGGTTAACACCAAGAGAGAGGTTCCTGCATAAGAATACCTGCTCCGTTAAACCTAGAAGAAGGACAATCGTCTACACGACCACCCCGCTTTAATGGCCAATTTTATAGCTAGTGGAAAACAAGGATGCATGACTACCTAATGGCTAAAGACAGCGAGCTATGGGACATAGTGTTAGACGGAACCTTTATTCCAACCACTGAAGTCAAGGATGGTGAAATAACAAAAGTTGTTCCAAAGACTCGACAACAGTACTACGAGGCAGACAGACAGAAGATCGAAAAAAGCTATAAAGCTAAAAAGCTAAAAAGCTGCTAGTATGTGGTATTGGTGCTGAAGAGTACAATCGCATCTCTGTGTGTGAGTTCGCAAATGAAATCTGGGACTGTCTAAGCACTGCTCATGAGGGAACAAAGCAGGTGAAGGAATCGAAGGTGGACATGCTGACCACTCAATATGAAAACTTCACCATGAAGGACGGAGAGACCATTCATGAAATGCATACTAAGCTTTCTTCCATAACCAATGAACTACGAAGTCTGGGTGAGCCCATCAGCACTAGTAAGCAAGTTAGGAAGGTTCTTCGAATTCTTCCCAAGTCCTGGGCTAGCAAAGTAGATGCTATTACTGAAGCCAAGGATTTGAAGGTTTTGACAATGGATGCTCTCATTGGAAACCTCAAGACCCATGAAATGAACAGAAACCAAGTGTCACGACCCGATTTCTCGAATCATGATGGCACTTACTATACCCTACCAGTAGGTAAGCCAACCCGTAACCCAGAACATCAAGCAATGAGCGAAAGGGCAGAAACTAGCGAAAACAATAATCTAAACAAGAATAACAAGGCGGAAGCAACCCAAAATAAATATATACAGAAATCCCTCCCAGAACCTGGAAGTCACTAGTATAGAGCTATCTAATAAAGAGTACAAGTTTCAAAAGTGGACCACAACAGAGCCTGTCGCAAAGGCAACAAGACTATCTAAAACAAAAGAAGGAGACAGAACAAACCCAAAACGCTAAGTGCTCGCCCTCGTCTCCGAATCACAGCTGCAAAAGAAGGCTAGAACTAATCACCGCTGGTAACTGGTATTGGGACCTGTATCACTAAATAGATGCAGAGCGTAGCATGAGTACCAACACAACAGGTACTCAGTAGGCATTATAGGTCGATTGAGCAAAAAGGGTAAAAATAATAAAAAAGGATAGAATCTAGACATAGAAAGGGCAAAACGGATAAGAAAAGAAAGCACACGAGCATACTAGAAACAAACTAAGTACAACTAAACTAAACCTAACTGGACCCCATATGCCCAGAAGGTACACTCGTGCGCAAGCTCAAATAAAACCTGAACGGACCCCATAAGCCCAACAGGTACACAGAAAAGCTAAATCTACTGAGAAAGAAGAAAATCGGGCTCTCAGCCCAAAGTAACTAAGATAATGCATCAGACTCCACCCAGCCAGCAGTGCACTCCCAGCCCAGCTAGAAAGAGTGACCCTAGGGGGAACCCAACCAAACAGTCCACTCCCAGCCCAGCTATAAAGAGGGACCCCTGAGTGAGGTAGATATCGTGAGTCGTCCTACCATGCAGTCAGCTTCCAGCCCAGCTAGAAAAAGCGACCCGGGGACACCCAGCCAGCAGCACACTCCCAGCCCAGCTAGAAAGAGAGGCCCAGGGATGATCACCGATATCACCGAGTCTACCTAGCCAGCGATACGTTCCCAGCCCAGCTAGAAAGAACGACCCCGGGGGTGATGGTCTCTCCAATAGGATCCAATCCAAAAACAACCACCGTGGAACGCCGTCCACTCTAAGAAATCACAGAAAAGGCTCCAAGCCTATACCATCTCAATCCCACGCCTCTAGTGATGCACCAAACCTTCGAGAATGCGTCAGAACCACAGAATGAGAGGGAGACGATACCGAAGTGTAGCAAGTAGCGATAACGCCTAATCTAGGGATCAAACTATCAGACTCAAGTCTGCTATTCCAGTCTACAAGGAGCTAGGTCATCCGAACGACGTCGGCAAAATAGTCAAGGCTATCCAGCCCACACGGGTCATAAATCTAAGGCAATGCTAGCCTAACCTAGACTAAGGACATTATGCTTACGATTAATGATGAACAAGGCATACAATACATAGCATACAAGCATACAACAACATTTAGCACATAAGCATGCAACTCTACTAAACTGGTTAACATGATACTATACCCGAAACATGGCCAATCGATCCAACATGAGGTATCCAATCAAAGTAAGGTAGTAAACTGGTACCCACCCCCAATTCACTCCAATCGACATGTTTTTACACAATTAAGCTCAATCTAAAAGAAAGGAAGTCGTAGCCTACCTTAAGGCTGACCGTGCGCGCTCCAAATCACTTTACCGGAGCTTTTTCTTCCCGAACGACCTTTCAACGCTTTCACTCTATCAAATATAGGGTCACAACGTTAGTACGGTCGTTTAGACTCCAAAATCACAACAAACAGAGACGGGTCAATTTTGGAGTAAAAAATGAGAATCGTGGGACCTGCACCGAACTGTCCAAATTTGACTCCGTCAAGAGACCCTAAACAGCACCCCAAACATATGTTCCAAAATGGAACACAATTCGAGGCTCAAAAACATAGCAAAAACCAACAAGCAAGAAACCACACTTAATCAACTAAAAAAAAAGAACGCAGTAGCAGTCTAAACTCGGAATAAATGAGAATCAAAAGGTTCCTAGCACTCTTTGAACACTCTACGACGAAGTCTCAAGAAATCTCAACACATGGGACTTTGAATCACCCAAAACTGAGCTAAAATGAGAGAGATATGACCAAAACAAGAATGCCAAAAACAAAGGCTCGAAAAAGGGATACGACAGTCAGGTAAATCACGAAATTACCTTGAACTACGCACACCCAACAACTTCCAAACACTTTATAGCAAAGCCACCGAAAATACAAAGCTCCTGGACTTCGAATCACCTAATTTGGATAAAAGATGAGAGAGTTATGAGGGTTTAAGTTTTGGGAAAAGGTTGTTGTTTTTCTGCATTAAATAGCAGATTTGCTGCAATTTTTTTCCAAAATTTAAAAACTCCGACGGGGTGCTCCGAACTCGTTCGGAACCCCGTGCACGCAAACGAGATATGCAACCATACCAAATTCTATATTATGGACTCAATGGCGCAGTCGAAATTTCCATCAAAGGTCATCTCGATAAAAAGTGGGTCCCACTTCCAAAGGTCATTTTAAGTCAAAAACCACAAAAGGGCTCGAAAAGATATTGAAAACCTCGGGACACAAAAGAAGGGTCAATCTAGACCAAACTCGATATTCCGAACCTAACCGCGCTGACGGAATTCTCATCTGAGCGTGTTTGCTCAGAATGTTGACCAAAGTCAAACTTAGGCTTAAACTCATTATTAAAACGCCTAATCGCACTGACTCACACTGAACACCTCGTGAGTCATGTCGACCATGCTACTAGCCTAAAATGACCCTTCCGGAGCTGATGGAATCGTCAGAATTGGATTCCGATGTCATCTTCTTGAACTTTCGATCGAAAATGATCGTTCAAGGTTCATAAGGTCCAAAACACAAAAACTCGCACCAAGACCAAACGAACGACCAGGACCGATCTGTCAGTCCCAGCAAGTCATAAATGGCTTAGGGTCGCTACAGGAACGCTCTAAACGACACACAGAATGCAAGACACAGAAATGACCTAGAGGGTCATTGCATCAGGACATCTCAAAGAAGGAAGCCAAGAAAGACAAGTCCTTAGTTCTCAAAATCACACCAGGTGAAACTTCAAGTGAAGAGGATGACATGGCCTATCTGATCAAGAGATTTTAGAAAATTGTAAGAAAGTATGGAGGGTTTAGAAAAGAAGGGAATCCTCGTAGGACTGCATTTGCTAGTGACCTTTGTCACAAGTATAGAATAGCAGGTCATTTCATAAGAGATTGCCCAATACTTAAAGTTGAAAACAAAGAGTATCAAAGACCTGGAAGTGAAAAAGATAAGAGGAAGGACCTGGTACCTGAGAAGAATGCAAAAAAATTGCAGCTGACTATGTTGTGAAGAAAGCTCTTGCTGCTTGGGGGGACTCATCAAGTGAGTCAGGAGAGTTAGAATCCCCTGATGACGCATTAATGCTGGCGGTTCAAGATGATGCTAACGTGTTTGATGGGTTGTTTGCCCTCATGGAAAAATCAGATGACGAGAATGATGAAGATAAGGTAACTCTCCTTGACATTAAACAAAACTTATACTCTTATTCTGTTAGAAGGTTGAGAAATCTAGCAAATGTTTTGATTGAGTCTGTCATAGAGTTAACCACTGAAAAAGACTCTATGAACATTAGCCTAGATCTTCTTGTTGAAGAAAAGATAGTAACAAATGTTCACATGTCGCTCATTGAGGAACATTTGACAGTTCTAGAAGCTGAAAATCTAGAACTTATAAATCAATTGAGCATAATGATTGAGAAATCTGGGGAAAAAAAAGGGAATGCCACTAGTTTACAGGTAGAGCTAGAAGCAAATCTGAATACTGCTGAGACCAGACTTGCTCTAGCCTTGGAAAGAAACGATCAGATGGAGAGGGACCTGGTCCGTCTTAAAGAAGAACTTCAAATTTCTCTAAAATGGACTAGTTCCACCAAACTGCTTTCGAACATCACCAGTCAAAGCAACTACAATAGAAAGGGATTGGGTAGTTTGAACATTAATCCTCATTACAATCCTCATAGTAAATATGTATTTGTTTTTTAAAATTTACTGTGTCTTCACTGTGGTCGCAATGGCTATCTGAAACGGGATTACCCTGGCTGGAAGGACTCACAAGAAAAAATTTCAGTCTATTCTAGACAGAAAATGGTTCAAACAGGGGACCTGCTCCTTTATCTAAGTACTGGAACAAGAAGAAAACCAATCTGCCTCATTGGGCAAGAAACATTTTTATTACCCCCCCTCCCCCCCTCCCCCCCCCCCCTCCTTCTATCACCCTTTTGGGAACTCAGATTAAAGTGGGTTCCCAAGTCTAACAAATGATCTCTGTTGCAGGTGGGTGAAAGAAGCAAAAGTCAGTGCTGGTTCATGGAAAGTGGATGCTCAAAGCATATGACTGGAAACACTAAAAACTTCCTTTCACTCAAGGCACTTCAAGGCGGAGGTGTCTCTTTTGGCGATGGAAAAATAGAGTATATCCTTGGAGTTGGCAAGGTTGGAAAATCTCTTGAATGCTCCATTGAAAATGTGTATTATGTGAGTGGGTTAAAGTACAGTCTTCTTAGTGTTTCTCAGATATGTGATAAGGGAAACGAAGTCAAGTTCACATCAGAAAATTGCATCGTCACCAGTTTGTCTACCAAGAAGGTGATCTTAACGGCCAGAAGGCAGAAAAACATGAATGTGGTAGCATTGGAAACAGTTCATGGAGACGATCAGACATGCCTAAGTGCTCAAAGTGCAAATGTCGACTTGTGGCATAGGAGGCTAGGTCATGTGAGCTCGTCTTTACTGAACAAGCTGGTTTCTAGGGACCTGGTTCGTGGCTTGCCAAAATTGAAGTTCAGCTATAACTCAGTGTGTGATGCATGTGTCAAAGGGAAGCAGACCAGATCCTCATTCAAACCAAAGAAGCAAGTAAGCTCTTCAAGAGTTCTTGAACTGCACATGGATCTATGTGGGCCTGTGAAAATCTGAAGTTGAAATGGAAAGAAGTATATTCTGGTGATAGTGGATGACTACTCAAGATTCACGTGGACTATGTTTCTCAAGTCAAAGTTAGAGACAACTGACGTGCTGATGACTTTTTTCAAAATGAACCAAACCAAGCTAAATTGTTTGATTGTAGGGATCAGGTCTGACCATGGAATGGAATTCAAAAATGTTAAGTTTGATGTTTTTTGTGCAGAAAATGGTATCAATCATAAATTCTCAACACCCAGAACTCCTTAGCAAAACGGTGTGGAGGAAAGAAAGAATAGAACTCTGGTTGATATCGCCAGAACCATGATTATCGAGTCAAATATGCCTTAAAACTTATGGGCTGAAGCAATCAACACTGCGTGTTATGTGACTACCAGATGCTTGATCAGGTCTCTTTTAAACAAAACACCATATGAATTGTTGAACAACAAGAGGTACTCATCCTTCAAGCAAAGCTTACAGGGTTTTCAACAAAAGACACTGTGTATTGAGAAAAGTGTTCATGTGGTCTTTGATGAAAATGGTGATTTGAAAAGCTTGATGATCTTAACGAGCTATTCAAAATCCAGAATAATGAAGCTATATTGCCTGAATATGAAGGAAATCAAGATTCCAATTAGGGGTGGGCGTTAGGTTCTTTGTTTCGGTTTAATCAAATTTTGGTTCGGTTCTTCGGTATTCGGTTTTAGAAATGTGTGCATCATAGTTCATACCAAACTAGATCGGTTCGGTTCGATTTTTTCTACTTCGGTTCGGTTTAGTTTGGTGTTTTTAAATCGATTTTTCGGTGTGAATAAAAATAAAGAGGGAATATGATAAAGTGTTAAGAGTTTTTCAATATGATAAACTGTTTCTAGCATATATGTCATGTTGCTGCTCCAGTGGCCAGCCAACAATATGTGATAGAATCAGCCATCAGGCAATCAACAAACATTGAAAACATGAGGCTGTCCAGGTCTACATAGACTTGTCCAGTGTCCACACATTTTAAAAAAAAAAAAACACAACACTATCAAACGACATTATCTCTTTGGATACACAATTTAAATTTCAACACATTCAAAACATGAGGCTGAGCACATCCAACTAACATCCAACCAAATAAATTTGTGTAGCTGTTCCAGCGGTCAGCCAACAAAATAACATCAACGCACCTAAATAAATCTGTGTAGCTGCTCCATCGGCCAACCAACAAAATAACATCAATGCAAATTTTGTGTAGTTGGTGCCTGCTAACATCAAGGCTCCAGTCAAAAGGCAACAACTATTTTTTTACAAGCAGTAGCAATAGCAGACAACACTACCAGACTTTCCAAATATTTCTAAAACATAAGTCACAAAACTTAAAACACCACAAAACAGTAAACACAGTCACAAGTCACAACACCCTTCTTTGTTGTCTTGAACCACCACACAATGTTTTCAAAATCAAAACAAATGAGCAAGCTTTAGGAGATATGGTTGAACTTTAACCTAATAAAAAAATTAAACCAAAAGGCAGAAACTTAGTTAGAAGTCAAAATATTTCAAGATACAAAAAGATATCTTATATTAAACAAATAAAGTATTGAAACTCACCATTAATAGCAAAAGAGCAAATTGTTATCATACGTCAACAATGCAAGAATCCCTTCCACTGTTTGCCATTTCTAAAGATAATTTAAACAAATGTCAAGCAACATAAATAAGTTGATTAGTTTTACAACACACAAACAATATGAAAACTCACCAAGTTCAAGTTTCTCAAGATACTCCAAACTTTCTTCCACACAAATAGAATTAGGCTCTTTTATAAGCCAATCTTGAGCACAAACAAGAAATTGCACACATTTAGGAGTCAAAGAACTTCTGAATCGATCAAGAATACGCCCATTGGTACTAAATGCACATTCTGATGCAACACTTGAAATTGGAATAGCTAATACATCACGAGCTAACTCTGAAAGAATAGGAAATCTTGGAGCATTAACTTTCCACCAACTTAAGACATCAAAATCATCATGTTCAGGCTCTTGATCTTTTTTAAGGTATCTCTCCAACGCTGACTTAGCAGCCCCACTTCCACTATTTTCCTTTTGTTTCTTTATGTGAAGCTTAGTTCTCAAAGCTTTTGTTCTCGAATTTTGAGAACAAAGGCTAGATGAATCAGATAAATCCGATAAAGTAGATCTAGATGGAGATGATTGATATTGAGATTCTTTTGAATATTTTCTTAAATAATCTTCAAACAAAG
>JAJOOH010011445.1:0-34077 GCA_029582605.1 Solanum gracilifrons | reverse complement strand
TTTTTCTTTACAAGTTAAGTTAAATCGATTCTCTATAAAATAAGTCTACTATTCCTTTTTAAACGTAAAATAGAAATGGCGACTCTACTAAGAAATGAATTAGGTTCTAAGCATAATGACTTGACTCTTTTTGACTATTTTTTTAGTAATTGTTGATTTTTTTTGCCTTATATATGCCTTATTTGATTAAATTGTGATATTAACTGTCATTGCATGCATATTATCTATTCCGTCAAATGACTTTTTTTATTTCTTAGAGGACGATTATGCGGGCCACAGTCATTTTTTAACCAAACTATTTATCGGGAACCCTAGCAAATATAGTTGGCCATTGGATGGTCAACGGTCGCTAACTGCCCCAGCCCAAGTTATGCACTTGGGTCACCGGACCTCTTCAAATGAACCCCACTCTTAGTCAACTTGCGTATAGAGAAATTAAATCCCTCAATTTAGCACATTAAACTAAGAGAACCCAACACCCAAGGCATGTTGGGCCCATTAGAAAGACCACCTTGAGTCCAAAATGGCCTACAACCAAAATGAACGATCATACTTATGTGTTTAAATTTGAATGATGTATACGCCGTATGGCAAACCATTGTCTCTTGGGGTAGAGAGTTCAATAGTTTATTCGAGTCAAGGAAGGATCAAGTTATCATTGCATCAAAAATCGTGGACATTCGGAGAAGACAAAAGATCAAGGACGAAAAACTTTCCATGGAAGCATAGTTTAGATTTATGTCCCTGTGTGGGACTGATTATTTGTATCATTTTTCCCTATTATGTATCCCCATTCAATTTATTCATAAAGTTTGTATAAATTTGGGTTTTGAGGCAATGAAATGTTTCAAATGACACTATACATCCTTCAAATCATTAGGCCTACCCTTGGCATAAAACGGTCATATATTTGTTTAAAACGCGCAATATTTGTTTATGTGTTTAACTACTTGTGTGAAAATGCTGATTTATTTGGAGATATTCTAGCTCACTCTTCTTCGAATGGTTTTAGCACCCCTAAGCACAAATATCAAGTCACTATCAAAAGTACGTCCAAATACCCTTTGAGTCTTTAGTTTCCCAACAAAATTCGAACTTCACTTTCAAATTCTTACTCTCCCATCTTAGAAAAAGGATGATTTTTTGTCTAAAGTCAAAAAGGAAGGTTGAACTATGTGGGACCTGAATTCTCATTGTGAGATATGTAGACAACCTTTCAAAACTCGGTCCCCATTTTAGAGAAATTCTATTTTTTCCACTCTTGCAAAGGATATTACAGTTTTACCTCAATTGAAAAGTAGAAGTACGACAACGAAAGATACAAGAAGACTGTCATTCCCCGAGACTACCCCCAAGAGGCGGACACGGGACCTAGGACCACAATGATCCCAAGCTAACCCAACTGGCATGATCATTAGCATATTAAAGATAATAAATTGATGTGGAAGCTAAGTCATAAATAAAATGAAAAGATGGGGAATACCCTTATACTATAACTGAGATAAATGAAAACTGATGAGTTTAATACAAAGAAGATATTAACTCAATACTAAGATGAATCTAACTATGTCTGAAATAAGCCTCTAAACTGACTAGAGATGTTGGGACATGCCCCAACTACGTCTAGCAAAATTGAAACTAAAGACTAAAAATACTGAAAAGAAACTCATGACTACTGTCCTCGGAAAATGAGGACTCACCAATTATTCTGCTGAACCGGAGATCGCGAACCGATCTAAGCGTGATTTGAATGCTGAGAACATGAACCTACATCACGAGAAGATGTAGCGCACGTATGCGTCAGTACTTGAAAGGTATTGAGCATGCATCATAGAGTAAAGCTGAAATAACATATAACTGAACAAAGCAATAAAGCAATGAAATAATCTAGACATGATATAGCTACTGAATACTGAGCTAACTGAATTCAGTGACCAATTTATAACATGTTGAAACTGAATACTGACTATATTGATAAATGGTCAATGCAATAGAATCTGACTGAACTGTGGGAGCTATTAATAACCGACATAAATCTACATGAGCTAAATGTGGAGTCCGATGTATACGCCACATCAAGAGGACCCAATATACCATGCCAGAGGTATAGAGGCATGCTGGCGTGATCACTAAACTGATGTTGCCCACGGAGGGGACTTACACCTATGTGGCTCGTAGTTCTGGGACTATATGGGTACGCTAAACCCTAGTCCAACTTGATATTATGCTACTCCCAATGAATTAAGTGGTTAACTGGTTGTCACTGAATTGTTGTAAAATACTGGATAGCTCAAAACTGAACATGCAAACTGATGATGCAACAATTAACCTGATAATGATGCATTAATAAATGAGGCATGTATAACTGAATAACTGAGATATCTGACCCAGCATGTGTAATTCAAGAACTAAAGAAATACATAGCTAGGGTTCTGAAATTCATGCGAGAAACGATGTAATAACTTTATAATCTGATTTGGAACATGTTAATAACTAATTCATGATGATCTGTTGTAAATCTAGAAACCCTAGGTCTGTTTATAATCATGGAATCAAGACTCTGACTGAATTCTAGGGACCTAATAGGTGAAAGGAACCCACTAGTGAAATCCCACATACCTGGTGACGAAATTCACGGAGAAATCCTTTGATTTCTGGGGTGGAACTGAAGAAAACTTGAGGTGTTCTTGAACTAGGGTTCTTGACCTTTTTCTCCTCTTTTTTTCTAATTTTCTATGTTTTGATTAATGATTTGACTTGGATAAGTTCTAGTTATGTTTCTTGGCTTAGACTAACTAAAACCTCATGATTTAGGATCTAAACGACGTACCTTAGAGGTTAAACAAAATAGGAAAAGACCAAAAGACCCCTAACTTAATTGTTGTCGGAGTGACCGAAGTACTGGACCTACGGGCCATAGGTCAATCGACGGTCCGTCGATTGGAGTCCTCGGTCTAGTTTGCCCGACAGGGCTTCACTAAAACGAGCATAACATTTTACTCGGAGGTCAGATTTTAGCAAACTCAGTGGCGTTTGAAAGAGGATTCAATTATCTACCATATCATAGTTCATGTGACAAATAATTTCTTTTTTTCTAAGAGTTATGACCATCTTAAGTTGACCAACTAAATAATTTTAAGCTAACTAGCTATTGACCCTCATCTACGGTCAGACCTATGGACCGTGGATCAAATGACGGTTTGTGATGGTCGACCATAGTTTGTGTCAGAGGCTGGGTAAATGAGGTTTCAATCCACTGACACAGACCACGGACCGTGGTCTGACATACGGTCCGTTGATGACAACCATGGGTTGCACCTGCAACTTCTCAAAATTTGTACTTTTGGTCTGTTTCGGATACGGGGTTTCGCATTATCTCCCCCTTGGGACCATTCATCCTCGAATGAAGAATAAACTAGCTGAAATAGAGTGAGAGGGCTGCAATCCTTACCACTAAACACTGAGAATTGAATTTCTGACTGAACTGAGTTCCTAGAACATGCAAATAAGCTGAAAATGCAAGTACAAACTGAAGGAACAGAATACTAAGACTGAATCTGTGTATGAATGACTGAAAAACTGAAGAGGAACTATTACCTCAATCTGGAATGGAATCGATACGAAAGAGGTGAGGATACTTGGACTTCGTGGCTGCTTCTGCTTCCCAAGTAGCTCCCTCTGCGGACTGACACCTCCACAAAACCTTGATTGAAGCGACTTCTTTATTTCTCAACCTTCTAACCTGATGATCAAGAATCTCAACTGGTACATCCTCATACGAGAGACTATCATTTACAGCCAAAGTCTCTAATGGCACTACGGATGCTGGATCACCCACACACTTTTTCAAAAGAGAAATGTGAAAGACTGGATGCACTGCTGCCAAATCTGCTAGCAACTTTAACTCATAAGCCACTTTGCCAATCCTTTTCAAGATCCGATAAGGGCCTACATATCTGGGACTGAGCATCCCTTTCTTGCCCAATCTCATCACCCCCTTCATAGGTGACACTTTCAGGAAAAACCAATCATCAACTTGGAACTCTAGTTCCCTTCTTCTCACATCTACATAAGACTTTTGGCGACTCTGAGCAGTCTTAAGTCTATCTCTAATGAGTTGCACTTTCTCCGTAGTATCAAGGACTGAATCTGGTCCTATAAAGGTTGCTTCACCTACTTCAAACCAATCAACTGAAGATCTACACCTACGCCTAAGGGTGTTCATGGTTCGGTTTGGATCGGTTATTGGTTAAAAGCAAATCCAAACCACAGTTAATCGGTTTTTAAATTTCTATAACCAAACCAAACCAAATCAAAAAAAATAACTGTCGGTTTGGTTAGGTTTGGTTCAATTTTTTTGGTTATTTCAGTTTGAAAGTATATAGTTTTTTGAGGGCATATGCATCTCGATAGACACGAATTCATAGTACATAAACAATAAAAAAAGCTATTGTAAATTTAATTAAGCAATACTAGTCATAGAACAATTGAAATAAGACTAAAAAAACTCATTATCCTGTTAGAAGACTTATAACTAAAAAGAGAAAGCAATGTATATATTTAGTGGAAAATCAATATTAGCAGAGTTGTCTTGGATAAATATATAACATATTGAATCTTGCATGTTGTGACAACTGAGAACTTTTCCTAATAAACCAAAAAAAAAATTCAGTGCTCCAAATGTAAAAATCACTTAAATAATAAATTTTTGGTTGAGTTAGAATTAGGATTTTAATACTTGGGCTGAAATTTAAGTGTTGGGCTTAAGAAAATAATAAAGTTAAAGACTTAAGTTAATTAAAATTTAATAAAATATTTATATTTTATTTATGAATAATATATAAATAATTATAAAATTTATATATATAATTTGACGGTTCGGTTTGGTTATTTTTGTGGATATTCTTTTGTAAAACCAAACCAAACCAAATAGTATCGGTTTTCAAAATTCAAAATCCAAACCTAACCAAATCCAACCAAATATCGGTTTTTTTAATCGGTTTGATTCGGATTGCGGTTCGATTTGGTTGTTTAACCATAACCATGAACAACCCTAATCATTAGTATATTTTACACAAATTCAGCTAATTACATTTTATTCCTATTATTTTTTCAAACTACAAAAATCCCTTAAAATCCCATAATAATGTTTCCTTATTAGTATTACATTATAAAACCTTAAACTCATATTTCTAGGGAGGGGGATGAAATCCCATCCTAATATGTTCGAATAAATTAAATAAATCCTCCAATATATAAACAAAACTAAACACTAGCTTATAATATGCACGTTTTATTTCTTTCGAAAAAATTGGAGATAATTTTTATATAATATCCCTTCATAGCCATAGGTCATCAAGTAGGTTAAAGTATACAATCACCACCAATTGAAAAATAATGTCATCCCAAAGATAAGTACTCAAAATATACATGATTTTTTTAAAAAATAAAAAATGGGATGATAATAATATCATTTTAATTAAACTTCATTTAACCCATTGGATAATGATTTAAAATCAAATCCCTCCTATTAAAAAAAGTGGATAATCTTCTTTCTTCATCCATCTCAGTATGTTTAGTAAGCAAGTTAGACAATTTGGATATAAAGTGGAAAAAACAACTTGATCATGTCATTTGTCATTAACAAGTTATTAATTATTTCTTAAAAAGTAATAAATAAGTTGGTTGGATGTTGGAGTGTGACGAACAAAATAATTAGAGAAGAATAACATCATCTATTTAGTTCAATTTGTCTCCTAATAAATTAATAAACACTTTTTTAATTGTTATGAACAATCCATCTTTTTTTATATTACTGTCGATATAATTATGAAAAAATAAAATAAACTTTAATTTTCCGTTAACTCAAGACACTTGATCTCGTAAAACTCTTATATTTCATAGAAGTAAATTCTTATTCTTACGAATCAAATAACATTATCTATTAATGTATCTCCTCCTAGACTTGTGCTGATTCTGAATTATTTATCACTAAGTTGTTTTCAAGAACCAGCAAAAGAGAAAAAAACATTAAAAAAAATTGGACTATAATATAAGAAGTTGTAAATCTTCACTTTATATTTAGGAACCATCTGATTACTTCTTAGTTGACATATAAAACATGTAAAATTCTATATTTTACTTCAAATCAATTAGTATATATATACACATCGAAGATTATAGTAAAATAGTAACTACATGTATATCCTTTATTAAAGGGCTAGAATTATAAGATTGCTTTTAATAATTGAATCTAAATTAGTGAATATATGAACTATCACGTATAATATATACTCCTCGATCTTTAATTAGACAACTTTATCATAAAACTTAGTAAGAGTTCTGCAAATTATATAATGATGACCCATTATTATTACTTAGTTTGTCTTTGACTCAATCCATATAATTTGAGCAAATTATTTTAACTCGCCCATTTTACACCCGCTAATGATCATGTAAAGATGGAATATTCTTGTAAAATTTTCTTGATTAAAGAGTTCAGGGCGACAATTATGCCACCACAGATAAATTAAGTACTTCAAAACACATTAACAACAATTTCTAAATAGTTGCAAAAAAAAGGACAATTTGTTTTCCTTTTCTTTTTTTAAATGTCTTAATTTCTTTTAAGACTACAATAAGGCTAACAATGTCATTACAAAATTAAATAACAAGGAGAAATTAGAGTAAATTGTAGAGCTTCTAGACTCTTCATCACCACCATAATCGTCGTCGGAGTCGCCGGAAATTGCCACGAGATCTTCCCCTCCACCGTCGTCTCCGGCGGATTCGGTGTCATTGTTGGTGGCAGCAGTCCATTTTCCACTGTTGCTTCCCCTGCTCATTGTCATAAAATTTTCCATTTTAGTAAAACTCAAAATAAGAACTATAGTCACAAAAAAAACATTAATTCCATTTACTATTTCTATTGACTGATCCGACTAATTTAGATTTGAATCGCACTAATTTACTAAAAGTTCATAAAGGGGATTTAAATAATTATTAGAATGTCCTATTTAGAATTTGATCGATGAACCACCTTAGTTACATACCTACAAAAATCAAGGAAATTATTTGGTTTAATAGAACCAAAACATTAAAATTAATTTGATCTATTTGTGCAACAAATTTTTTTACATATAAAAGGGACTCAATAAACCCCTTTTCATCTTATTTTTATTTGTTATAGCAGATAATTTTCATCTTATTGATAATTACAGGAAGCTTATGTATAAATATTTTTTAAAATATTTTAATAATATAAAAAAAATAAAATTACTGACGATATATATAACTAAAACATTTTTTTATTGTAACTAGTGGGGAGCATGTTCCATTTGGATTCTTGAAAATTCAAATTGATGAGACATATTTTCTTAGACATAATTCTTGTGTCACTAATAAATAAAAGTACCCTAAATTATTACTACTACAACTGGCTGTAACATTAGTACTAATAATTATTTGTCACAAAAGTCTTAGAGGGGACTATTAAGGTGTTGATTACGCTAATTAGGGTTAACATAAAGAACCAAAAGTGTGATAGAAAAAGTAAAAAAGTAAAGTTTAGGGGGGAAAGTGAAAAAGAAGGAAAGTAAAAGGAGTTAACCTGTGAATAAGAACACCAGCATTTAAAGTAATTTGGTCAATAAAATCAGCAGATTTGGGCTCCACACTATAAGCTTTTTCATATTTAACTTCAACTTCTTCACCAGAGGCCACAAAGTATGCTCCATTTGCCATTACATCCCCTTCACTTCTCCAATTCCAATTTCTCCATTTTCCTTCATCTGTGTCCACTCTTTTTGTTACCTATAATCGATCAGTGACAAAATCAGAAATTTTAGTAAAACACGTCGAAATATGAAAAGTAGTAATTTGGATGTTAGTTGACACCTCTTAGACTGATCCACCAATGTATGTCGTCAGTCAGAAATGGAGTCAAGAGAACTAGTTTATGGATTATGAATCATAGTTTTTATTTTATTTATCGAATTCTACATGAATTATTTGTAGATATTAAATATTTTTTATGATGTAAATATATAACTAAAATTATTAAATTCTACTGAACACGTGACTTTGAATGTGGCTCCACCACTTCATGTAGTGTCCCCACACATCACATCTCACATTAATGGGCATCCAATGCAATTTAAAGCACAAAATTTGACTAAACCATACGAATCCTCAGTTATCCTTTTTTTTTTTTTTTAATTTGAATTCATTTTAAGTTTATGTTGCTTTGACCTTTTTGAAACAATATCGAACGCATGTCAAATTCTTTAAAATTAATATTTTAAAAAAATTTAACACGTACCTATTTACATATTGAAAAAATTGAGCAAATAATCTCAAGCTAATAATATATAAAATAAGACTATAAACAAAAAGTATTAGTTGTTCTCTTTATATTTTCTATTGGTATAAAAATACTAGACATGACTAAAAAGAATGGAAAGCATGGGACCTAAAGTAGAAAAGATAAAACAAAGTATTTAGAAATTTTTAAATAATGTAACTCATTACTTTAATCCAAATACACCCGAACTTAAAATTCTTTTCCAAATTAGTACTCTTTCTTTAATTAAAGACATGTTAGTCTTCTTTTATTGCATGAAAAAATAGAAAGAAAAAAGAAGACAAGCATAATTTTATATTTCAAATAATTAAGTTCAACCAATTGTTTATGTATAATATATGTATAATCAGTATATATCGACGAAAAATAAACGGAAAAAAAGTGTACCTCTTTAGCAAAAGGGTCAAAGGGTGCAATATATCTATTTCCTTGACTGTTGATTGTAGGATTTCCACTTCCACCAATTGCATACATTTCCCATCTTGTAAAATCATTATTGACAACATGAATATATCCTCTTCTACACCTTGGCATTCTTTGAATTAATTTTTTACCAAAATGATTAAATGATATTGTCACTTGCATACCTGAATCTGGCAAATAATCATCACTATGTCCCAATAACATTACCTCATTATGATGTGAAAAATGATTATTTGATATCGTTATCCCCGTTGACCCCATAACTACATCAATTAATCCATCTTTACAATTGGACAATGAACAATGGTCTATCCATATGTCTCGTGACCCGAAAATTGAGATTCCGTCCCCGTCCGACTTGCCTCGATATCCGAAATGTGTAGGGCTCGAACGTACATTCGTATAGCCCGATTCGTAACAATGATGTACGTGTATGTTGTGGATTATAACGTTGGAGATATATTGTAACGTTATGCAACCCCCTCCCGTTATGTGCACGTTGACCCCACGTCCATCTAGGGTTTTGTGCGAGTTGAAAATGAGCTCTTCCGAGAGTTTAATCTCCATATTGGCTGAGAATACTATCCATAACGGTTCCTCTTGGATGACTCCGTATCGGAGAGTGCCAGGTGGCGGGTTCACGGGGTCGGGGTCCGAGGATGAGGTGACCACGTAGTAACGACCGCCTTTCCCACCGAGGGCGTATTGACCAAAACCGATGGCGCAATCGGCTAGTCTTTGGCGATTTAATTGCCAACTATGGTCACATCGCCAACAATCATCGATAGGGTTGCCCGTTTGACAAGAGGATTGGTCACTACTTGTGTAGGACAACATTTTTCTTCTTGATTGGAAAATTGAGAGTGATGCATTCACTTTCCTGCAGTAACTTCTTGTTAATTTATAATCGAGAAATTGTAACAGATTATGATGTACGATTTGAAATTCATTGAATAATAAGTTCATTCAACATGGGGTGAACTTGTAACACGTATTGAACACACATGTCGCGCAATCCACTATTGTCACTAGACCAAAGCCCTAAGGGCGAAAGGAACTTTAATTATTTACACATTGAAAATATGAAAGGTACAAGAGGTTACGCTAATAAAATGTATCAGTATATATACGTTAAATCCCAGCGAAAAGTTTGAGTAAGGAATATGAAATTGCATCTTATAAGAAAAAGAATAAAAGAAACGTTTTGAGGTCAATGATGTAAATGAACAAATTGTTTCCCTCTAGCTTTATATATGTTTGTACAAACAAGGCAATGAGTTATGGAACATTTAAACAAGTCACAAAACAAAAAGAGAAAGGCTATATGGATTTCTATCTATGGCTGAAAAACAATAATTCCACTAATTAAAGTGATTTGAGGGCCTATAAGTAGATATTCATAAAAGGAGAAAGCTATGATTTTATTTTTTTATTTTTTAAAAATAAGAGAAAAATAAGCAACCAATAAATATTCATATCTACCTACATTAAGAACACTTTAAAAAGTTAATTAAAGCACATAAAGCCAATAAAAAAAACAAGAAAAAATCCAAACCCTCTCCCTCCTTAAAAAAATAAAATAAAATAAAAAAACAAAAGAATGAAGAAGATAAACTTAATTTTTGCAAGAAATCAAACTCTAAACTAATCAAAAGGAATACAAAATTTGCTCATTATTTTCAAAGTCTCTTGAATGTAGAGGGTAAAATGTTAATTAACATCTCATTCTTAAGAAAAAATAAATGAAAAAGAACAAAATGTGGGATTATTAACCTTTATTTCGTTTGTCTAGTATCGGTATTGAGGCCTCGATAAACTCAGTTTTTTATTGCGTACTAAAGGAGAAAATTGTTCCTTATCAAGAAAATTCATACTCAAAACTCATACACAAGACCTCGTATCCATCCTACCTAGTGGGGAGTCCCACATTATGGAAAACAGAACATGTAAAGAACAGAGGAGCAAGCAGACAACAGAGAAAGACATAAACAAGAAAAAATAAATGAAATGTGGTACAATTAAACTATAATTTTATTTTATTTTTTAAGTTTTCCAGCCATTGCTCAGTACCATAGTAAATCCCCAACTAATTCAGATTTACACGACATAAAACTCATAAAAGAAGGAAGCTTCCTTGTAGATAAATAATAACCGCAACATTGTCATCATATCGTATTATCATCCCATTGTCACGCTTCATATCAATAAAGAAAAAATCCATACCCAAACATGTTTTTTAAGTGTGTTCGCTACGAAGGAAAATGTACTAAATTTTTTCTATTTAGAAAATAAATTCTTTAAAAAAAGTGTTAAATGACTTCCCAAACGAAAATACAGAAAATAAATTCCACGAGTAACATTTCAACGTTTATTAATTATGTTTTCATTACCCTCAAACACACCTCACCTTCACCTTCATCCCTACCACCCTTCACCCCCCACCCCCCACACCCCACCCCCACCTCTTGTTCAAGAATGTGGAACTTAACATTGTGAAAAACAGAACATGTAGCAAATATACAACATAGAAAGACACAAAACAAGATAAAATCATAAAAAAAAATGTTTTTTATTACCTATTAACTTCAAGAGCAACAGCTTCAGGATCAGGATGCTGACCAGGAAGAGTAGTGACATTCAAGAAAATCCCAAAACCAAAAGGAAAAAATGAAGTTAAAATCAAGAAAACCACAATGCAGCTTCTTTGAAACATATTTTCTACAATAATTAACTCTATTTTTGGTATTTTTGTTTTTAGGAGGTTTTGGGGTCAGTGAGTTAGCTGCATTGTGGTGAAATTTTGAAGTGTTTTAGTGAGAAAATAGAGTGTGTATTGTAGACTGTGAAAGAAGATAACAAGTAATGGAATATGTATGTATTTTCTACTTTCTGACATGATTTTATAGTGTCATTGTTTAAGAGAATATCTCACCCTGGATTCACTCATGATTTAATAGTGGAAAAGCAATAGAGTATATTGAATTTTGAGGGTTTTCTTTCTTTTTCGATTAACGGTAAAGTTATTTTCATGTGTGATATGTGTATGAGTTACTATTTGAGAAGTGGAATTAGCCAACGGTGTTTGTGTTACTATAGACTGTCTATATTACATTTATATCTGTATGATTTAATTATATGTTACATGTTTGAATCGTTGAATTTATTTGTGTCATGATAGATAGGTTATCTATATTTTATTACTTTTAGGGGTTGTTTGGTTTGAATTCAAGTTATGATGAGATTAATTATGATGGGATTAGTTATGATGGATAAGTTATGAAGGATAAGTTATGATGAAATTATTTTTTATTGAGTGTTTGGTTTGTTGTATTCAAAATAATAAATTTTAAGAACAATTTATTTGTTTACAAAAATGTCTTTCATGAATGTAAAAAGTGATGTAACAAAATGGTTGAAAGAGACATTTTTGTCATTTACTTATTTTATCCCGGGATTACTATATCATCCAAGGGGAGGGATAACTTATCCTTCACACCAAACGACCCCTTATAGTGTGATTCTTTTTTTGAAATTCTACGTGAACGTGTGATGCTTTGAATATTACTACATTTTATATTTAGTTTATTATTTTTATCAACTTTTTATTGAAGATTTTGTTAGCACATTCAACAATTTCCCCTTAAATTAAGTTATACATGGCACAAACCGAGTTAGTTCTTCATAGCTCGTCATCTCATATTCGATCTTAGAGATTAATTATGTGTCACTCATATTATTAGAATTTATATAAATATAAGGGATAAGCGTCTGAAAAATATTTCAACTTTGGTCGGATTTGTTGTTACGATACTAAACTTTCATGAGGACCTATTACCTCCCTAGACTATTTAATACCGTATTTTTTATCCCTTGAACTATTTAATAGTGTATTTTAAAGGTTTATATGTGTCCACGTGGACACACTACTATTTATAAATTTACATTACTTTTTATGTCCACGTGGGCAAATATATATGTTTAAAATACGGTATTAAATAGTCTAGGGAGGTAATAGGTTCTCATGAAAGTTTAGTATCGCAACAGCAAATTCGACCAAAGTTGGGGTATTTTTCAAACCCCACATGCTTAGCTTCTATTATGTGTGAGCATCTCCACGCTACAAGTAAACGTAATAAATCGGTTTATATATGAGTGATAACAGTAAATTGAATTCACAATATCAGTTTGTGTTATCTATATACTCATCTTTTTAAAACTAGCGACTCTATATTAGTCATTGGACTAGTTCAGATCAAATATACTCTTAACATGATGTAATATTATCTGTTTTGAACTAAACACATGATTTTCTTCAAACCATCTCACATCATTAAAATAATCACTTAATCACCAACTCAGTGTCCCCAAATCAACCTCACCACCCCCTACCACCCCATCAGCCCAATCCAATAAAAAGAGTAGAAGATAAAAAGGATGAAAAGGTATAGTCTCAACCTTCTTTTACATGAAATTTTCATGCTTTATTGTCAATAAAACTGGTTTGGATATTGGGGAAATTAAAAAAGTTTTTATAGTGGACCACTCAAGTCCTAATTTGAGGGCCATGTATAACTGACCTATGTCTTTTAACGTTAATTTTTTGTTATAATAATAGTAATAATTCTACTTGTCACTTCCTCTCTAGGAATTGGAGACAATTTTGAATAGCAACTTTCTGGTATCATGGAAGGGTAAAACTCACTTCTTATTTTATTTATTTTGAAAAAAGGAGGTAAAATTCACTTATGGTCACTTTTTACTTTATATATATATATATATATATATATATATGTGATTATAGAATAATATTAATATGATAAAGCTTCAAATTCTATGATGTTATTTGTAGAATTTAAAACCTCATGATAAACAATTAATATATTTTTTTTAAATATGGATGATTTATCAAAATAGCCTAAAAAATGGAGTCATGACTTTGTAACTCGCTTGCTTCATAAACAAAACTTAAGTATAACAAATTTTGCCCATGAATAAAACCTTTATTTTTTTTCTTTGAATGTTTGTCCATGGAGGAAGCGAAATCAAAGGTCAAAATCACTTTTTTCAAGATTATTGAGAGTAATTTCTTGGAAAAATGGTATTTGTGTGTTATTTCTTCATCTCTAGACTCATTTTACGATTTACAAGAATGATCTTGGATGGGATAGTCTTAGCTTTTTACTTTAAAAGTTTGTTTATCGAACAAGCGGAAGTCAAAAGTTTAAAATCATTCATTCTCAAAGTCATTGGTAATTATTTTGATGTGTCATTGACACTTAAGCCCTTATTTTGTGTTGGTCTTTACCATATACCCCTCATAACAAACAAGAAATATTCGCAAGACATGAATATATATTTTTATGTTATAATATCTCCCAAATTATATTCACACGACTTCAGTTTCTAAAAACACATGTCCCACTGGACAATATTTCAATTGCTAAAGGATAAATATTAATGATCAACTCATTTTAAGGATAAGTAATTCAGGGTCAATTCATTTTAAAAGCAATTCGTGCAATTTTTTGTACTCTCTTTATAATACTAATAATTTCTATGACTCACATTTCATTTTGACTATTAGAAAAATGACAATTTATATTTAACAACAATTAAATTTTAAAATATATATTTTAATCTTAATGAAATTATTTAGAGCATCTGTATGACTTATTCTAAAACACAATTTCTTATAATTATTTTTTTTCAAATATTATATATATCAAATTAAAATATGTCACATAATAGAAGTATTAATGGTAGCTAGAGCCCATTCTCAAAGACCACTATGGCTTGTTGGGACAGAGAACACTTTGCAAAAAGAACCTTCTTTTTTAAGCCTTTAGAACCGTAATTTGCTCAGGTTTTTAGGTTAGAACTGAAAAGTTACCCTAATTTTTGGCTCCATATATACCTTTTCCTTTTTTTGCCCTTTTAAATAAAGTTAATAGGGTTTTTTTTACTGTCCCAAGAAACAAATTGATTGTTATCAAATTATGGCCATCAGTCCATCACCCTAGTAATATATCAGTAATTATTTTTAAAATTACTGGACCTTCACACCTGATATTTTTAAAATATTAACCTCTCTTTATAACTTTTCCAATTTTTAAAATAATATTACTATAGTCGAATTCAAAATTTAAATCTAATAGATTTAAGTTTATAGCTTTTTAGCAGTAAACTCACTGTATTTTTATAATATAGTTGAACTATGTATTCAACAATGTCGAGTTCTGCTAAGTAAATTAAAAAGATTAAAATCTTAAATTATAAATTTCAATTTCTTACTTCACCTCAACTTTCAATAAAATAAAGCCGCATTCACTACCAGGTAGTGATGTTGTCATCTTAAGGAAAGGTAATTATATTCTTAAAGATCCAATTTTAGATTAATTAAATCTAAATTAATGATGATATATAATTTAAACTCATTTATCATCCTTACAAATATTTCAAGATGCATCATTTGCTTTGTCTAAAGTCATTTAGACAAGGCAAAAAATGAAATGAAAAAATGTGACTACATATCTTTAAATAAACAATTACATATACATTTTCAAGCATGAGAGAAGAGGTATATTCTTTTCCTATCAGACATTATAAAGTAACCAAACTTATTTATACCAAACTTTAACTATTACTGGGCCCTTTGTTTATTTTCCCTCATCATGAATTATTTATCAATCTCGAGTCATCGACATTTGTGTGGCTATAATCTTTGGAAAAAATTAGAAATAAAAATTAAAAATATTTTTAAGTAAAAATAATCGTTCTTTTTTTGGATATAATAAAAAGAAATGTATATCGTATAAATTAAATCACATAAAATAATAAAAACTAGATAGAAATTTGGTTACTGGACCACATTATAAATCCTATCATGGAATTTGACTCTCCTATGTGGTTTACAAGCTATTGCATAGGAGCAGGAGTTTTACCTTGTGTGCACCCAAAAGATAGCGACAGCGGATTTTCCTATTTAAAAAAAAAAAAAACCAACTTAAATCTTATATCGCATAGAGGATGTAGATTATTTGTTTGTGTCATTTGACCATGACAATTTATTTATTTGCAGTTGAATTTCAAATCTGTTTTGCAATTCCATATTTATAAATTCTAAATAAAACATTATCTTATTTCCTTGCAAAAAAAATCTAACTAAACATAATATCATCATTAATCATCATATATCATATATATATATATATATATATATAACCTTAGGCTCACCTACGTGGCGTCACCACAAATCAGAATTTCCTTTTAATTTATTTATTTACAAAATTAGTCTTTCCTTTCATGAAAAGTTGTGACTTTTATGAAAAGTTGCGACTTTAATGAAAAGTTGTGATTTTTATGAAAAGTTGTGACATTTATGAAAAATTGTGGCTTTAATGAAAAGGTGTGACTTTAATGAAGAGTTGCGACTTTTATGAAAAGTTTTGAATTTTATGAAAGATTGTGACATTTCCGAAGGGTTGCAACTTTTCCAAATAGTTGTAACATTTCTGATAATGCACAATAAACATTTGTTCACACTATCATTTGTTGTCTATAAATAGAGGGATTTCCTCTCATTTCAACACAACAAAATTCCTGAACCTCCTCCTCTTCTTCTTCTTCTTCTACTTTCCAATTAAATATTTGTATATTTTGTTCATGTTGAGTGGTTCACTGATACTATTGCTTATTATACAAATCTTGATATGTATCTTTACAATCATTAATTTATAATTTATGTTTATGTTATTAAGGCTAAATGACAAGATGTAATAATTTTCATTTTCCTTTACATTATTAATGTTTGTTACTATGTAATCTTGTATGTAAGATAATACAGTGTTTTAGTTTTAATGCCTGATAGGTTTTAAGTAATATTTTATAAATTTTATGATATTAAATTCTCATGCGAAGCACGGATAATTCTACTAATTTTAAATAAAACAAAAAAATATTTAAAATTTATGATCAAATATTTTATTTAATCATAAGATATCCTTATTCGAACCATACGTCTCCCCAATTTTAAAAAAAAAAATAAAAAAAAAAAAAATATATATATATAGTAAGGAAGTAATCTGTTGTAGCCTCGTGAAGCTATCATTATGACAATTACTTTCCGAAGAAAAAAAAAGAATTTTAATTTTTGGCGTGTTCTAATATCAGTTTTCTGTTAGGGTTTGTTTATACAAGACCTGGATAAGAAGAAACAAGTACTAAAATTTTATATAAATTAAAATTCATGTATATTACTAGATAGACAATATAAAAATGAATACTATGCGTTGATATTAAAATTTAACTGGACTTTACAAGATAAATTCAATCTTTGTTAGGATTTTTATATTCTAAACCCTAATTAATATCTACATAAACGGTACTTGTATATTCTCACGAACAGACATCTCGAAATATCACACAAATTCCTAAATATTCATAAAGAGATCAAGATATCAAATATTGTCTTTATCAAATTAAAGCTATTTTTCAACGTTTCTAATGATCAAATACATCACAACAATGAGATGCAAATCATCCTACATTCGAGAAATGCAATGCGCTATTAACAATACTGAAATAACGAGAAAAATTTACAGAAATTGAATCAATATATAGAAACATAACTATACTCACAAACATTCATTACTAAAATATTTATTATATATATCTATATGACTAATACATTACATAACTCTAACCAGCAATCGATTATATACTTAATTGAATGGGGTAAAGTTAATTTTCAACGTCCTCGAAGGTAGAGCTATAAAGAACAAAAAACGTTATATATAGTGTGTAGGGGTACATTACACGAAGACTTTTTGAGCCCAACATAAGACTATATATACAACAAGCTGTCCACTAATATCCAAGCCTTTGAAGCTACTTTTTTGAACTTTGTATCTTCATGGGTCCTATCTCCTTTGACTATTGCTTCTTCTTTGTAAGATTTTAAAGGGTATATTTGGTATGAAAAAAAAATATTATTTATGAAAAACAATTCTTTACTAAAAATATTTATATGTTATTTAGCAAAATGTCATGAAGATGGATAGAGATAGGTTGTAGGGTGCAAGGGTGTGATCGAGTGTTGGGTAGGTTGCGTGGGTGGGTGCGTGGGTGAGGAGGAGATAATAAACTTGGAACAAAACATACCCTTAAATACTCAGTTCGTTTTAATTTTCTTGTTCGAATTTAACTTGATATGAAGTTTTAAAAAATAAAAAAGTGTAACGACTTAATCCGCTAGTAATATATATCTGCTTTGAACCGACCTAGACCTTCTCAACTTTAAAAATATCACTAGGATGTAATGTTTTACTTATATAAATAACATCGCTCATGTATTTTATTGATGTGAATTCTTATCCTAAATAAGGACATCACATACACAGTTTCCTATTAACTCAACGTCCTCGTTAAAATTTACCCCATTTATCTAAAACTATGACAAAAATACTACTCCTTTTGTCCCAATTTATGTGACACATTTCGGATTTTGAGATTCAAACAAGTCTATCTTTAACCGTAAATTTTTTATATATCTTTTAAATATTTTGAATTATCAATTATTGGGAATTATAGTACTTTTTATGTAGTTTACAAATATATAAATTTCATTTTAAATAATTTGAAAATTCCATGAGCAAATTCTCGGTCAAACTTAAATCGTTTAACTCTCGAAAAGCAAAATGTGTCGTCACATAAATTGAGACATAGGGAATATCTCGTAACACTGATTTGGACAAGATATATATATATATATTATATTCGACCTTGATTACGACCAAACAAAGCTGAAAGATACTGCAGTGCTCTAGGGTAGACATGGCATTGATACATCACTATATTAGTGATGGTTGGAATAATGTCTACATAAATACGATTTCAATTCTTAAATTTATAATAATAACTATAATATAACTTAAATGATGATCTCAAAATCAAGTATTCGTGATTGGAAGAATTACATGGTTAAATAAATATATACTAACTCCATTCCATATTAATTTAAGTTTTGAGCCCTTTCGCATTTTTCAAATTAACTTAAGTTTTCAATCTTCAAGACTATTTTTAAAATATTCTTCCAATTTTACCCTTTAAGTTAGTATTGGAATTAGTTATTATAATTAATGTTTAGTTATTTTTGACAATAATTAATAAGGGTAAAAATGGAATATTATGTTCAATTTATGTCCTAACCTACTTTTCTTAAAGGGTGTGAAACACCTCAAAGCTTAAGTTAATATGGAATGGAGGGAGTATTAGTTAATTAGTCATCATAGCTATAATTTTAGTTATTTACCATTCGCGACCAACATTCAGTGATAATTACGTGGGCTGGAGTTTCGAGTTTGTATAATTCACACATTTGTATAATTCAAAATTTGTATAACTTTTGTATAATATAATTTATATAGTTGTTTAAAGTTCAGATGTTTGTATTTGTATAAATTTGTTATAACTAATTTATATAAAAATAACTCAATTATATAAACTCAGCCGCAAATTATACAAATTCACAAATTATACAAATGATGCAACTTAAACTATAGCTACACCCTTTAAATATACAAACTATATTATGCAACATAATTAAATTTATTATAATGGCTATTTGCGAAAATTCTCTGTTATGATTTTTGTGCACTTTGCCTGTTGAGCAGGCCTTGGTATAAAGTCCGCAAATATTAGAAGGTCCAAAGAATGCTGTGTATTGAACTATGGGCTTTCCCCGGAACTAAAGCCCATTTACAGCCTTCTTGAATTTTTTTTAACTAGCTTTTAATAAAATAATTATTGGTTTTAGCGATATTTTTTATTTATTATCATTTATAACAATACATAGAAATATGTATTAAAAGTGACTTATAGCTGCAATATAGATGTATTATTAGTGCAATAATATATTTAAAATATAGTATGCTTGTTAATTTGGTAAAAAAAAATTTGACATAATATATTATAAGTGTATTAAAATGTGTGATAAATGTAGTATCCATTAATAGAACTTGTATTATATGTGTTTCATAAATTGTTCTCTGTAATATGTATTAAAATTGTATTATAAGTGTCCCAATGAAAAGAAAATGTTACTGTATTGCTATAAATGAAAAATATTTTCTTAATATAAATATTTATGTAAATTCCCCTTCTTCTTTTTATTTAGTTTCCCATCTAATATCTGATATCACATTAGAGCCCGACTAAACAGTCTTGAATAGTTAGTATTCTTGACAAAGGAAATGTTTTTTTTTGAAATAATTTGAAAATAATTATAATATTGAAAATAATCATATTGAAAATAGCGTGGAGTTAGTAAGATAGATATCGAATATTATATTAAAGGCCAAAGTCATCTCCGGCCCCTCAAAGTTGTCCTCATTATTCATTTAGACACCTCAACTACACCTAGTACCTATTGAGCACCTCTACCACCCCATATTTGAACCGTCTAAACATTTTTAAATCATTTTTCATAAACTGTGTGGCGCGTGTATTTAAGCTCCCCACGTGTATCCGACGTGTATAGAATGACCATTTAATAACTACCATGTGTATCCGACGTGTATTTGTATATGTCTTAATTGGGGAAGATTTCTAAATCGTTAACTTTGACAGAACACTTCTCTCTCTCTCTCTTCGCGATTTCTTCCAAATTGAAGCTCTCTATCTTCGCGATTGTCTCCAGATTAAAGTTGGATTCGTCTTGTCCGTGTTACGATCTTGAAGATTTCCTTGTGTAAGGTAGGATTGTTAATGATTTTTACATGCTTTGTTGAATGAATTCCAAAAGGCTAGGGTTTTGTAAAAATATAGGGTTTGTGATTTTTGCGAATATTTTGTCCCTTCTTTACTATTACCCAGAAAATATGCTTTAAAGCTTTGTTTTTTAGTTGTTGTATGGGTTATATGAGTATATTCCGTTATCTTAAGCTAGGGTTATTTGATATTTTGTAGGGCTAACAATTGACCATGGAGGAGATTATATTTACAAAGATTTACCATGGTGAAATCTTATCCGAGATATCTGTCCCTACTTATGTTGGAAACTGTGTGCCCGCACTCAGGTATATTATTAAGGACCACTTATCCATTTTGGAACTACTGTATTATACTAAAGAATTGGGGTATGAAACTGTTGGAGGCTTTTATGTGAAGGATTTATTGAATAAAAAATGGGTCCTAATTACAACTGACCAACATCTCCTACACCTAATTAAAGACTTAAAACATGAGGACACTTTTAAAGTATTTGTCTGTCATGTATTAGATGAATCCTTACTTAACACTGAGGGACCTAGATGCTATCTAACTAATGTTGGTGGTGAAGGTGTTGATGTTGACCTTGGTGAAGAGGGTGAGGCTGTTAACTTAGGTGGAGAAGGTGAGGTTGTTGACCTAAGTGGAGAAGGTGAGGTTGTTAACCTTGGTGGTAAGGGTGTTGATGTTAACATTGGTGAAGAGGGTATGGATGATAACCTAGGTGGAGAAGGTGAATATGATTTCTTAAGTAGTGATTCAGATCTAGATATACCTTTAGAAGATAGTTCAGATATTGATGATGAGTTGAGAGCTTTTAGACAAGAAAGAAGAAACAAAAAACACAGAAAAAAGGCTACTGAATTTGAAGAAATACCAGTTGGAGAGGTTGGTGGTATAGATAGAGGCTTTGAGGATATTGGAAAAAATAAAACTGACAAATATGCAGGAAAATTAGGTACAGATGAGGATTATATTGATAGCTCTGACTGTTGGAGTGATGATAGTGATGAACAACTAGATGTGGATGCTATTATGAGAGTAGATATACCTGCTAGAAGGAGAAGCAAAAAAGTTAGGTATAATGAAGATTGTGAAGTTTCAATATTTGAGCTTGGAATGGTCTTTGAGGGTGCAAATCAGTTCAAGAAAGCAGTGGTAGATTATGTTGTAGAGTACATGAGGCAGATAAAGTTAAGACCTAATGAAAAACATAGAGTGAGGTGAAGTGCAAAAATGCTAACTGTAAGTGGTTGTTATATGCTTCCATTAATAGGGACTCAGGTGATTTCATTGTGAAGAACTATCATCCTGTTCACAAGTGTATTCCATTAAACAGGAACAAGTTATGTAATTCAGAGTTAATTGCTAGAAAGTTTAGGGACAAAATTGTATCTCAACCATATATAAGGATTTGGGAAATTCAAGATTTGGTTAGAAAGACATTGGGTCTTTATGTTAGTAAGACTATTTGTTACAGGGCTAAACAGAGGATTATGAAGGAAGACATGGGTGATTGGAATGTGGAATTTTCCAGATTATGTGACTATGCAGATATGATCAAACAAACCAATCCTAGAAGCTCTTGTTGGGTAAAAATTGATAAGGAAACTGAATCAGGAAAGAACCTTTTTATGTATTTTTATGTGTGTTTTGCTTTCATGCATTTAAGCAATAATGGTTGGAGGGGTGTAGGAATATGGATTTGATGGTTGTTTTCTCAAGGGAGCTTGTAAGGGTGAGCTTCTAGTTGCTGTTGGAAAGAATGAGAACAATCAAATGCATCCCATTGCTTGGGAAGTTGTGGATACAGAAACAAAACATAGTTGGAGCTGGTTCATAAGATATTTAATTGTTGATCTAAACTTGGGAACTAGTGAAGGTTTGACTGTAATGTCAGATATGCAAAAGGTATTGATTACACAATTCTTATATTTTAGTTTTAATTTGATCTTTACTACTTCAATTACTTATACTGTACATATTTTTTGTTAGGGACTTATTTCTGTCTTGTTAGAGTTGTTACCAAATGTCTGGTTGGAGAGTATTCTTTGATGGAGCGGCGAATCACCAAGGAAAAGGTATCGGAGCAGTCTTAGTATCAGAGTCTGGTCAGCATTATCCTATGGCGGCTAAACTCCGATTTAATTGCACAAACAACATGGCTGAGTATGAAGCTTGCATCCTCGGTCTGAAGATGGCAATTGATATGAATGTTCACGAATTGATGGTTATTGGAGATTCAGATTTGCTAATTCATCAGGTTCAAGGAGAATGGGTTGTAAAGAACCCAAAGATCACACCGTATGTGCAATATATACAGAAGTTGTGCAAAACATTCCGCAAGATTGAGCTCAGACACACTCCCAGGACGCAGAATGAGTTGGCTGATACTCTTGCCACCATCGCCTCAATGATTAAACATCCAGATACAAGTCATATTGATCCAGTGGATATAGAAGTAAAAGAACAGTCAATTCATTGTTCACACGTCAAAGCGGAACCAGACGGTTTACCCTGGTATTTTGACATCAAGAAGTATTTAGAGGACGGAACTTATCCTGAGAATGCAACGTTCAACCAGAAGAAGTCGATACGCCGCATGACCCTCAATTTCTTTGCAAGTGGGGAAGTCCTTTACAGGAGGACTCCAGAATTAGGTCTTCTCAGATGTGTTGATGCTAGTGAAGCTGCAAAGCTTCAGGAACAAATACATGCCGGAGTTTGTGGTACCCATATGAATGGACTCACTTTGTCGAGGAAAGTCCTTCGAGCCGGCTATTTTTGGATGACTATGGAACATGATTGTTGCAAGTTTGTGCAGAAATGTCATAAATGTCAAGTACATGGTGATTTGATTCGAGTCCCACCTCATGAACTCAATGCCATGAGTTCACCCTGACCTTTTGTAGCTTGGGGCATGGATGTCATTGGTCCAATAGAGCCAGCTGCCTCTAACGGACACAGATTCATTTTGGTTGCCATTGACTACTTCACCAAGTGGGTGGAAGCAGCTTTGTACAAGTCGGTAACCAAGAAAGTTGTAGCTGATTTTGTCCGCAACAATTTGATATGTAGGTTTGGAGTACCGGAATCCATTATTACTGATAATGGAGCGAATCTCAACAGACATTTGATGAGAGAAATATGTGAACAATTCAAGATTACTCACCGGAACTCAATCGCCTATCGTCCCCAAATGAATGGAGCTATAGAAGCTGCCAACAAGAACATCAAGAAGATTTTGAGGAAAATGATTGATAATCGCAAAGGTTGGCACGAGATGTTGTCATATGCTTTGTTGGGTTACCGAACAACTGTCAGAACATCAGTTGGAGCTACTTCATATTTGCTAGTATATGGAACAGAAGCAGTTATACCTGCAGAAGTTGAAATACCTTCGTTGAGAATCATCCAAGAAGCTGAATTGGGTGATGCTGAATGGGTTCGCAAGCGGATTGATTAGTTAACATTGATTGATGAGAAGAGAATGATTGTTGTTTGTCACAGTCAACTGTATCGACAGAGAATGATTCGTGCTTTCCACAAGAAAGTAAGAGCCAGAATATTCGAAGTTGGTCAGTTGGTTCTCAAACGTATTTTCCCTCACCAGGATGAATATAAAGGGAAATTTGCACCAAATTGGCAAGGACATACATGGTTCGCAAAGTATTATCTGGAGGTGCCTTGGTCCTGTCGGAGATGGATGGCACCGAATGGACGAAATCGATCAATTCAGATGCCGTCAAGAGATACTATGTGTGAATCTTTAGTTTGTATATCTGTTATTTCCTTGTAATCGTTCTATTTTCTTGTAATTACATTGTTTAGAATCTATCCCTATGTAATGAACTACGTCTGACCTGAATTCTCGAGAATGAGATACGTAGGCGGCCTATGTCGGCCTCGATCACCCCTTTATCCACTTTTAATGTTCCCTTTTGTATTTGAACTATGTTCGACCTGAATTCTAAAGAATGAGATATGTAGGCGGCCTATGTCGGCCTCGGTCGGTTTCTTTGTAAATTTCTTATTTTTGTTAATCCTCGAGATGAGGAACTACGTTTGACCTGATTCCTGTCTCAACGGGATACGTAGGCGCCACAAGGGTTTGGTCATATTTCCCGTAAGATTTCTATTCCTTTACAATAGAAACTGGGACCAAATTTTTTTAGAGGGACTCAAAAACTCTCAAGAAGAAGATCTCTCCAACAAAGTTGAGACTGAAGTTATTTTGAGATTTGCAACTGGGACAGAATTTTTGAGAAGATTTAAAAAATTTCATGATTTGATCACCAACGGTTAAAGATACGCCGAGACAATTAGCTGGGACAGAAATTTTGAGGACGGCCTCAAAATTTCAACGGATTTTATCGGCGGTTTAGAACAACTTTGAATACTTCCCAGCAAACAATCAGATGGACCTCGAGGCATCAATTCCAAATGACGTTCATTAAGCTTGGCATGACATGACACTCGACAGTGACCTTTCCCAAATACTACTTTTCGAAAATCTATTTTTTTTTAAAACTTTTCCTCCATGTTTCAATTATTTTTATGCAAAAATGTTTTGTCTTATCTATCAAGAAGCGGGGGATCGGAGAAATCAATCGAAGATAGCAAGATAAGGAGCCGACAATCGAAGAGATCGACACATATCAGTTCATTCTTTAAACTAACAATTTTTCTGTGGACGCAGGTCTATAAGCTTGCCGCAAGATCAACATATCCACCATTCGATGACTATGGAAAAGTCAAAGGGGGAAAGAGCTCCCCAAAATTGACAATTTTTTCTGTGGGTGCAGGAAATACCTTATGCAGCTTATATCAAAGATTTTGGAATATGAATAACATTATTTCATTCAATTCCCAACAAGGCGAAGTCCATAATGAACGTACAACTATATTCAAAGATGGAACGAACGAAAGCCGTAGTAATATTATTATTTTCCAGCAACTAAAGATACCTGGAAGATATTTATCTGCATTATATTATCAGATATGATAATATTCTTACCCTGAAGGTTATTTATTTATATTGTCGATTGAGACGATATCACTACCCGGAGAGTCATTTATATCGTATTGTCAAATGAGATGATACCACTACTCCGAGGGTCATTTCTTTTATATTGTCAATTGAGACGATATCACTACCCGGAGAGTCATTTATATTGTATTGTCAAATGAGATGATACCACTACTCCGAGGGTCATTTTTATTTATATTGTCGATTGAGAAGATACCGTCATCCAAAAGATACCCAGAAGATTACCTAAGTTGCTCGATGAAGCATTATCTTCGTTCGGTATCAGGGAGGCATCATCAAGAGAAAAAGCCATGCATAGCGGGAAAGAGAGTCATGCATCGCGGGAAAGAGATTCATGCATAACAAGAGAAGAATTCATGCATCGCGAAAAAGAAACCATGCATCGCGAGAAGAGATTTATACATAGCAAGAATAAGAAACCATGCATAGCAAGAGAAAAAGTCATGCATAGCGGGAAAGAGAGTCATGCATCGCGGGAAAGAGATTCATGCATAGCAAGAGAAAGATTCATGCATCGCGGAAAAGAAATCATGCATTGCGGGAAGAGATTTATACATAGCAAGGATAAGAAACCATGCATAGCAAGAGAAAAAGCCATGCATAGCGGGAAACAGAGTCATGCATCGCGAGAAAGAGATTCATGCATAGCAAGAGAAGGATTCATGCATCGCGAAAAAGAAATCATGCATCGCGGGAAGAGATTTATACATAGCAAGAAGAAGAAACCATGCATTGCAAGAGAAAGAAGTCATGCATCGCGGAAAAGTCATGCATCGCGGAGAATTCATGCATTGCAAGAGAAGATTCATGCATCGCGAAAAGAGATTCATACATCGCGGGAGAAAGATTTACCCATCACAAGAAGATCAACATCGACTACATTATTTTCTTTGCAAAAGCGACATCAAGAGAATTATCAACATATTACATCAGCCTAGTTTTCTTACTTTGACATAAAATGAAGAGTACATTGAAGATTATATAGCAAATATGAGACACAAACTTTATTTGCTTCACGTCAAACCCGATAGAGTTGACGTCAAATGTTCAAGGAGAACAATTAAGTGTCAACACGATAAAAGACATTGTCTCCCATTTGAATTGCATTTTTATACTAATGAGATTTTATCTCAATCTGTGTCGAGAGCATCCGAAAGGATGAATCTCCAAAACAAACCACAGGTGCGGATGACATAAAAAAGGATGCAGCACAACGTGAAACTTTTTCTTAGCAGCAAACTGGGACATAGTCCAAAGAGAAGTGTCAAACTCTTAGGACACGAGCAGAGGAGCGACTTCCACCATAATCAAACCACACCCCTATCAGAAGGCATGTGGGTTTTTCTTAGGTTTGTCGGTTTAAGTTTTGCTTCCGAAAATTTTTGGTCTCTACCGGAAGCGGCTTTCCAATCCGAGTGACAATGCACCAAGAGCTTTGGAAATTATGTCCGTGCAAATTCTTAATTATGGGTGTGAAGCGCGCCACATTCATGACTAAGAGGTCGCAAGCCTCTTTTTCATACTCAACTTACTTTGTCGCTTTTCCAGAACCAAAGGTTATCTTGCATAATAGATTTCCTTCAACCGATCGAGTCGAACTGCAAACAGCCTAATTCCCTAAGTTGATGGATATGTAGGCGGAATCAGTGTTGACAACTCGGCTGTCTTCCAATAATCTCTCTTAAATCTTATTCCCGAGCATTCTGACTTATTCATAATTCGATGTCGGGACGACTTTTGAATTCTTTCAAAATCGTGTGTTAAATCAAGCTTATCGAACTACAAGTGGCCTGAATTCTCATATAGCCTGAGATATGTAGGAAACCCTTTTTTCGGGGTTCGGCCATAATTCCTAAAGTCCGTACCAATTCCCTTTTCCAAAAGATGGAGATGTGGTCGATCAAAATTGGATTAGTCAATTTCATTTTCCTCGAATTTCTTTCATCAATCCAAGTAAAATGAGGGACAGTTGTTGACACCCAATTTTGGACCTCCAAAATAGGATTAATCACTGTGCTTCTTAAATTCCAAATGATCTGATATAATTAGTTTTTATAAAGTTCAAAATATTTTTTTTCAAGTTATTTTCAATCAATTTTATAATTTTTATAATTTTTAAATATTGTATATGTTTTATATAATTTTGAATATATTTAGTATATTTTATAAACATTCGAAAATCATCTCAAAAAGAGTTTAATTTTAGTAAAGTATTTTATTAAATTAGTTTGGTTTAAATTATGGTTATAATTTGGAATCATTAGTTTACATTTAAGTTAATTATTTTATTTCGTTAAGATTAAGAAGCTCACTAATTAATCATACCAATTCTTCTTATTTAATTATTAGCCAATCTTACTAAATTTGATCAATTTGGCTAAGTTCTTAACTTCCATCGGCTATAATTGCAATTCATTGGTCTTTTTCTCAATTGCAATAATAGCCAAGCCTCACCTCCAATTTTATAACATTTTGGGCCCAATTTCGTATCAATTGCAGTCCATTCCCATATAACAACCAACGGCCTAATATAATAGCAATTAACAACTCCGAATTTTGCCCAACATATTCCCAAACCTATTCTTTTTCCCCCGTAGACCCGACCCAAATCTTTGTCCAATTCAAAGAAGAACCCAGAACTTCTTCAGCATCAATTAACAGCGGAAGATGATAAATTACAGCAATCCAACGTCCCTATCACTTCGTCCTTGCAGCCGCGGAAATCGTCCTTGTGGCCGCGAGATCCTGCCACGTAGCACTCCAAGGACGAGTCGATCGATCAAGCTCGTCCATCTCTCCTTTCATCTTTCGACAATGGTCAAAATTTTGGAAAAAGGGGTGTTTCCCTAAAATGGTGAAAGGAATTTATGGCATTTGAATTTTGAGTGGACCCTTTTCCTATCCGTTTTTCACCCTTTCCCTCCAAAAGATCTGAACCCTAACTTTGCCTATATATACTCTCTTCTTATTCATGGTAAAGGGGAGGATTTTTTTTTGGGGTTAGAAAATTTGGTATTGGAAAAAATAGAGTTAGAGAATTCGAAGAGGAAACAAAGAGCTTGAGGTGGGAGATAGCTTACAGAAATAGAGGAGAAATAGAGGAGGACTCATTGAAAGAGAGATAGAAAAAATAATATAGCAAGGTATAGAGAAATATAAATCCATAAGAGGTTTTAAGTCGCTGACTGGTGGGGGAATCGTCGTTACCTCGCTCGTTTTCATCTCCATTCGCTGCACTTTGGAAGGTAACTCTCACTTTGCTTCAAACATATCTTGCTCTTAATGTGTTGTCACTTGATTCTTAATGTGTGAGCCGTTTACGTGATAATGTTGGAGAATACTTCGACTCACTGCTTATCGTAAATCAGTATGTGGTTGGTTTGTTTGCTTCTGGATATTGATAAGAGTTGAGTTTTTTCCGCCCCATTTGTCTACTGCTGCATCTATTGGTTTGTGTTGGTTTATATTGTGAACTGGACTTCTGCAAATGTATTGGGATATTGAGTTTTGATTGTTATTACTCTTATTGTCCTAGTTTTTCTATAACACCTCTATGATCGGTTTCGAAATTCCTATTAATGTTATTTTGTGTCTATTTGTTGTGAATCTGCTTATGGCTCAAATTCTAGTGGCAAATCGTAATGTATGTTTCATGTTTGCTTGGATTTGTTCACTTTGATTTAATAATGAAACTTGTCAAAAACGTGTGCTTACCTTAGTTGTAGGTTGTTAACTTCGATAATCTTATGTTGCTATTTAGGGGTCAAGTGTGTCGAATTATCAACAATCTATCTAGCTAACAGTGTCCATCATGAGTAGTGGTTATATTCTTCTCAGATAGTAGCTTAAGCTTAATTGATTTTTACTACTTTAGCATGATATAAGTCGCCAAATATTTGTGGAATCAGATTATTTTCCTTGGATTTTCACTGATGGTTGGCCCGTATTTGAGTTACTGTAAGTAGAGCATTTGGTCATGACTCATTAGCTCATCCACCATATATTTAATTCTTCCTGCAAATGTTCAAATGCTTGTCCTATAAAAAAAATATATGTATATTAATTGTTATCCATTAGTTTATAGTGTTATTTCCAGTAAAGTGCTTGAATGTGCATTTTAGTTGTTTGTGTTAGTAGCTGTTCAATTAAATAATATTTTTGTATGTCTCAAAGTTTGATGAATCCATGGCTGTTTACTGCTTCTTCATTGGCAAAATCGCATAATGATGATCTTAAATTACTCATGTTAATTTTTCCCTTTCACTTTCTTTACATGTGGTGCTTCGCGGAGTTTAAATTGGACTCTTTTTCATCGTCTCCTTGCATTATCGAGTATCGAGTCAGCCTTTGGTGTTAGAGGATGAAGGGAAAGCTAATGCAAGCCTTCAAAAGCTCAAAAAAGAGATGTATACCTGCTGTGTACAGCAGTATACACTGCTATACAACAATTGTTCACATGATACAGGGCAAAAACAAATGAAATGAAGGTTGCAAGGGTCAAAATAGATTGTATACACTCGGTATACAGTCCGATATACACAAAAGTGGATTACAATATGGCTTATATACATCGATATACGCCTTTGGTATACACAGGTCTTTGGGGTGAAAATGGGCCTAAAGTCCATCAGATTTGGCCCAAATTTGGGCATCCTCTTGTTATTGCCATTATTTATTTATTTGTATTAATTCTCTAACCCATTTTATGTGATTTGGTTATTTAACTTAATTAATCCCCTAAAGATGAACCACTTTTGATTATGGTAACTTATTTTGTCTTATTTAATTAGTTTTCTTTACTCGACCATTTTGGAAAAGTTTACTTTTCTTTCTAAATGATTTCAAAACATTTAAGTTAAATGATTTATTTTTGTTACATCCTTTCTTCTCGAATTAATCTTCAAAGTTAGTTGCAAAGTCTTTTTTTTCCCCGAATTTGGGCAAAAGCCCGAGTTCAATTTTTCTCCTTTCTCCTCTTGTATTTATTTGTTATTTTAGTGACTAAAGCTTTATATGAATTGGTTTTAACTTAATTAATTTTCCGAAGATAGTCGTTTCTCTTTATATTCAAAAGTTAAAATATTTATCCTTTCTTATATATACAACTTATTTATTACTTAGCTCTATTTTAGTTTTGTCGATAGTTAAGTTACCCCCCTTCCCCTTTAGTTCACCCCCCTTAAGATAAATAAAATAATAAGAATAATAATAGTAATAAATAAATAAGTTAAAATAAATGAGTTTTTTTTTACTTAATAAAAAAAAAATTAAAAATAATAAGTTAAAATAAATGAGTTCTTTACTTAGTTAAAATTTCAAAAAACACAACATCTGTGCCAAAACCTCCTCAAAATAGGGTTCAAGTTGGGACTGGAAGAGGATTGGGAAGAAAAAAAGCTAATGCAAAAGGGACTCCATTTGTTATTGAAAGAGATAGTTCTTCTAGTCAACTGCCACCTTTATTAGGTCACAAGAGATCATACAGTTCTGCCTCATTTGCTGCTGCTACTGGAGGAAACAGAAGGCCTGCAACTAGTTTTGGTGTTTACTCTGATCCTACAAGGAGTCTAAGTATTTAATGTATGTTCACATAATATGTTTCCTCTGTTTTGGTGTATATTCTGATAGCCATATTATGATTTTACCTTATCTTACACTTTATTTCTTATATTACAGCCAGGTACATCAAGTGAGAAGATTCTACATGGGCCAACAAAATTAAAGAGTACTTCACCAATCAATATAGACACTGGCTTTAAATCTCGTGGCCTAAAATGGAAGGGAAAAGATGTAGTCGGCACCTCACAGTTGCAACAAATGAAAGCAAACAGGAAAAACTAGAAGTAGTTCATTTGGAAAGTTGTTATGATTTTGGCCCATGTTAAAAGGGTCTTCAACAAGCTACTCGTTAAGTCTTTAGTTTATTTTGAACACTCGTGTAATGTATTTTTGAACCATGCCTTTGTGTTAGCAAGACTATGTATTTTTGAACCATGCAAGACAATGATTTTTTATTACCTCTCAATGCATTTGTGTTATGTATTTTTCAACCATGACTTTGTGTTGTGTATTTTCCAATCATTCATTTGTGTTATTAGTTCAGTTTTTGAACAACAACTACACTACCTCTCAATACATTTGTGTTTTTGTCTATAAGACTAGTCGATCCCAGAACTAATTTCAGAATACAGGGCAAGTTAGAAAACAGAGGCAAGTTACAAAAGAGACATTGATCAATTCACACTAGAAGTTACAAAAGAGACACTGATCAGTTCACATTCAAACTTCCAATTTGATACAAAATATGAACTTAACAAACAAATTAAGTACAACACTAATTGATTTAGAATAGCCTCCTAACTACTGCAAAACTAAACAATTAAGTACTACAATCTTGAACTACTATGAACTACAAAATATTAAAGAACCATTTTATAGTTAGCAGACAAAGAAAAACAATCACAACTCGGTTAAATTTGACAATTTCCATATCCCTTTGGAGTTTAACTTCCTTGAGCTTCTTGTTCAATACCATCATCTTCTCTTCATTTTCATTCAATTGAAATTTCAAAGAATCCCTTTCTTCTTCAAGCTCTTTCACTTTTCTCTTTAGTCGATCAATCGGATTTTGACCATCTATGAATCTATTCATTAAGGATGATTCATCAGCATTTTCAAGTGACGAATCAATCCATCTAAAATAGCCACATCCACCATTTTCCTACAAACCACATAACAGTAATAAATATACAAAAATGTTGATTTTTCAAATAATACAACAGCAGTAGTTTTTGTTCGAACAATTACAAATCTTTGATGCTTTGCATCCAAAAAATTGACGACCTGGGTTCAATGGAGTCCCCGAAGTTTTCAATTGACAATAATAACCACACTTACATACATCGACTTCCTCGATATTCACTGAACTTTGCGACATTTGATAAGAGACAATGGCTTGATTTAGAAGAGAGAAACGTTGGATATTTAGAGAAAGAAGAGAGAATTGGGGATTTAGGGTTCTAAAATAGATTTGGGGGAAGAATAATTGGGGATTTTAATGTTAAAATATCTAAGTTAAAATTTTAACGTTGAATGTCTTAAATGCAGGGTAATAAATGGGAGAAAGAACAATTCACGCGCCTCATTTGCGTTAATCACAAACGATTTGCCATGTAGGCAAAAAATACTTAGACGGTTCAAATCTGGGGTGGCAGTGGTGTTCAATAGGTACTAAGTGTAGTTGAGGTGTCTAAATGAATAATGAGGACAACTTTAAGGGGCCGGAGATGACTTTGGCCTTATATTAAAAGCTATTTTTTGGACATCGCACTTTTAATATTACAATATTTGGTACAATATTTTTATATATCGAACATGATTTAGAGTTATCAATTTTGTGTCCCATAGGTATATTTTTATATAATACTACAAGTATTCCTAACCTTGATTCGTCCATCAAAATGAAAGTATTACCAAACAAAACTTTAGGGGGTGTTTATGTATTTGAGCTTTTTCTTATTAATTCATTCTAAAAAGAATGTTACGTTTTAAAATTTGGAAACAATTTAATCTTAAACTTTCTATTTTTTTAATCTTTAATAAGAACTTTTTATAACCAATAGAATGTTATGAAATGTTGAAGATATCAATAAAAAAAACCAAACACATATGCAGACCCTTCGACTTGTCCCTAAATTTTATTTTGGCAATCTAACTCAACCTTGTTCCATTTTAACCCTTTAACTCCAATTTTTATGTTTCATTTTGACACATCTAAGTGATGTGGCAGAGTGTGTGCATAACACTTTCTCTAAGAGAGTGAAAGACAAAAAAAAGTATTTTAAAAAAAAATAATAAAAGATTAACCCTTAAACTCTATTTTTTTTTATATACCATTTAAACACAAAATACTAATTTTATGATTTCTTTATTTCTATATATGCTCTTGAACTGCAATTTTGTATTTTAGAAATCGTCGTTCATCTGTTATTTATTGTAAAAATTAAAATTGACGGATGATCATTGATTTTTTTTTAAAAAGTAACAATTTCTTTTTGAGATTTTTCCAGTATTTTTGCGTGAAAAATAACCGACGAAAGTGCGTCAATTTTCTTTCTTAAGAAATCAATAACAACCCAACGAAGTCTATCGAGTTTCAATATTTTTTTATAGTGTTATTAATTAGCAATGAACATGAGTTTCTTTTTACTCGTATTTAGTTGAATGAAAAATTAGAAAGTTGGTGTTTGAGTTAGTCCAAATAGATTAGATATAAAAAAAATATGATGTGTTATTTAATTTAGTTAATTGTTTTAAAAAGAAAATCAACACACTTTTATCGATTATTTTTCACACAATAATGAACAGAAACTCTAAAAAAAAATTAAAAAATTGATGTTCATCCATTATTTTATTTTATTTTTAAAAAAGAGATACAACGTTGATTTTTAAAATGAAAAAGTGGAAATGAAGAACT